>RPOG01004850.1:0-24826 GCA_008086565.1 Thalassoma bifasciatum
CGTGAATCAATCTCATCTCTGGGCGCCTGGATGCACACGGCGGAGCGAGGAGCTGACATCAATACTGCTACATTCCCAGAATTCAATATGTCAGCTGGACAAATACTTTTCAGAGCGATAATCCAGCTGGTGTGTCTGTCTCTGTTTGGAGTCTCTGCATTAGGGGGGCGTGTGACCTGAAACCGTTTCACATTTCTATAACATTAGAAGTATCTCATAACCATTTTAGCAACACCCCACAGACATTTAGGGAGGGGCCACATCTTAAAAAATAGCAGAACTTGGGTGATTTGACAATTCTCTGTCACTTACTGAAAGGTAGGACACCTAAACAGGAACAGAATTTCCTCTCTGACTCTTTCTATTTTGTTCAAAAGAGTGCCCTTGACGTTTTCAGATTCCCACAAATGGGGGTATTTTCAGCAGGTGACCATTCTGCCCCTGTTGTATAGGAATGGAGATTGAAATCCGGGTCCTGGGGTTATGATTTTTTTTTTTTTAAACCTGGAGATCAATAACATTGAAGTTTATCGATGCTCCTGTCTCACGCTCCCTGTAACATCCATCCATCCATTTTCTTAACCGTCCATCCTGTTCAGGGTCGCGGGTGACTGGAGCCTATCCCAGCTGTCATTGGGCGAGAGGCGGGGTACACCCTGGATTGGTCGCCAGTCAATCGCAGGGCTAACACATAAACAAACAACCATTCACGCACACACTCACACCTACGGGCAATTTAGAATAATCAATTAACCTAACGTGGGAATGTTTTTGGTCTGTGGGAAGCTGCCGGAGTACCAAGAGAGAACCCACGCATGTACGAGGAGAACATGCAAACTCAGGTCATTCAAACCAAAGCAATTAATCACCATCATTTGTTCCATTAAGTTTATAAAAAAAGTTTTTATCACTGAAAAACTGATATTATACAGAACTAAGGAAACACTTTTGGGCAATAAAGTTCCTTTGACATCTTTGAACTGAAGCAAGATCACCAGCTCCACCTTTAACAGTTAAACCACCCTCCTTAGAGCCAGAGCAGCCATGGTCTGTACACAAAAACTCTTCATTAGCTCCAGTTTGTTCAAATCCTTGCTTGAACAGGTCAAAAGAGTTTTTAGGTTGCAGCATTTAATGTTCTGTCTGGAAATACAGTATTTCATAAAGTTGGTGAAAAAAGAGGAAATTTTGGTTCTGGCAAAAAACTAAAATAAATTATTTTATTTATCGTAAATGTAATTAAAGTTAATTAAATTGTTTCTTTCTTACAAATAACAGAAAAGTATTGATAGTGGTGTCGATAAGAACTTGAAGTGTTAAGGAGTATCAAGAAGGGGATCAGTATCAATAAATGGTAGTAGCTTTTAATAAGCTGCAGCTCAGAAAATCCATATCTTTTTCCCACTGTTGTTTGAGAGAACCCTGATCTCAGTCTCTGTCTGAAATTGTATTTTTGCTGCTGTATCTTTAAGGCTTCCCACCCCACAAACCCCATTCCCTCTGATTGGCTGGCTCACTTTTGAAGGCAGAGCTTTGGGCAGACCTTGGTGTTTGAGTTCCTTATGTGATGACCTCATCATCTCTTGAGAGCATCTGTCCTGATAATTGTTGGATGCAGTGTTTTGATCAGTTTACAGACAGATTTAGGGATTTTTCCATCATGTGAAACTGCAGAGGTTTGATAATCTGCACGTGTAAGTATCCAGTATTATTGAGAAGCTGAATACCCACTCTTAAAGTTGAAATACTTGGTTACTCACCCCGCCATGGTAAAGCCACAGTGGCCTTCAGAACAAGATGATGCTATGGTGCATTTTGAATATGATCATTGAAATTCTTTCATGCACAACAACAAAAAAAAAACAACACTGTCTTTCCATCTGTTTTCAACCAGGACTTTTTTTTTTTGTGCAGCAACTCGGCAAGCACATAACTCTTCCTATTCTTTTTGCTGCTCCTTATAAGCTTATTCTCAGTTACAAAACACAAAATGATTTTTACATTCAGGTAATTTAACACTTATCTAATCATACTTACGAGTATCATTCCACTTCCATTAGTCTGCTCTGATAAATGCAGCTGATTACTACACAGTGCATCTGTGATTCATTGCAGATGATGGATATTATTGTTGATGATAAGCTCTTTGTTATCAGCAGCTTCAGTGAGCGATCGAAGGATCTTGAACTTTACATTGACCTTTGAGTTCAATGAAATTATAATTGAATGTCACAACAGATGATAGAGATGCTTTGTATGCTCTTTGGAACAAAGCAGTCTGATAAAATAAAGCACAAACTGTCCTGTAATAGTTTTAGTCTCACATTTTCTGTTTTTTTTTAATCCTGATAATGGGCGACAAACTTTAATTAATGAGTATGAAGGCACAAAAAGAGATGTGGACCTTATGTGTTTGATGCAGTTTACATTGCTTATTTGGGGGAAGCAAGGTTATTTATTTACAAGAAAAGTAATATTGCGCAATACACAATCATTTCAGCTAAAAAGAAATCAGTTTTTCTGACACTGGTGTTTGAGACGTCAGGATTGGAACCTAATCCAGACACAGATTTAGGCCCAATTTGGACGTGATTGTGATGTAAGGTTCGGAAAAGATCTGGACATGTTTCAGACTTGATCAGGACATGTATTAGATGTCAGTTTGGAACCTGATTCAGATGTCAGGTTTAGACTTCACTCTCTTATTGCAGCCTCTGTGTGAATCGTTTCATTTTAGCTGCTGCCTCTTTAAGGCCCCCCATTTCACAAACCCCTCTCCTGGGATTGGTCAGCTCTCTGGAGTCCTGTTGTGGGCAGAGCTATGGGCAGATCATGGTGTATCCAATGTTTCATGAACCTTAAGCACCTTATTTAGTGACCTCTTCATTTGAGCAAGTCTCATGAGATCTCGTGAAGATTTCATGCTATTTTTAGAACCTAGCATTGTCACTAGTTATGACGGATTCAAGGATTTCTACAACATATGAAAATGTTGCAGATTTAAAAACAGCACACATTTAGTCTGAACATCCAGCATTGTTATTCTACATTTTACATCTATGTTTACAATACAGGGATGCAGAACATCCCCCTTCTTAAAGAATGATCTATGTTCCTGTTCCTGAGATTAGTGGGACTCTTAAGGTGGCAGACCAAATCCAGCTGCTTCAATCAGCAGCACAGGTGGAAGTAAATCACAGCCTGAAGGATGTAGCATGCACTAACACACTCTCACACACACACACACACACACACACATACACACACACACACACACACACATACAATGGGGTTGCGGCTACAGCTGAAGCATGTAGGGCTGAGGCCCCAACCCTTGAATACAGATTATTGTTGTTTTTAGAGAGTCTTGCCTGAGGTATTCACATACAGGTGCCTCTGAATAAATTAGAATAATTTGCAAAAATTAGTCTTTTCAATAATTTGATTCAAAAAGTGAAACTCAGAGTAGAATGCAAAATCTTAAAATCTATGTAATCTGTGCAATTATGTATCAATGTAATACATAATTGCACAATTTTGCCCAGCATTTCAAGTTAAAACAATAATGAACCAAGTGCCTTAAGTGCCTTAAGTACAAAGTGCTCTTAATTTTTATCTGGTTTCAAGTAAAAGTGATCCATGAATTTAAACACATCACTTAATTTCAGTGTGTTCCCTTCACAAACTTTATTGTTGAATCCACTGACTTGCATTAGCCACCTGTCTGGCACAAGCATCATGGTATATTTCCTTTTTCTCATGGCTTTCAGTCAACGATTGGTCAATGAACATATTCCTATGTTTCTAGTTTGGGAAGTGTTCAGCTCTTTTTTTTGGAGTAAAAGATGAGCTTTGTAGTTTTTTACAGACTTACCCGGTGTTACAGGTGGCTGCTTTGACATGTCTATTTCGGGGGGGGATGACACGGCTTGTGCCAAGAATGAGCAATCCCTGGAAACATTTCCCGAGACTAACGTCACATTATGTCAACTTCCATGATATTCCATGTTTCATAGTAGATTCTGTCCTTTAACATTGATATCATTAGGCCCTATCAGCCCAAGTTAGACTCTGATTTTGTTGTCTCTGATTCAGGACTGGCTTAAAAACTGAACCTACAATCTTTTTTGGTGCAAACACACACCTTAATGTGCTCCTGTTGATCAGTTCCACAGGGCTGCGTTATTAATTTCCTGCCTGTTCATTGTTCTCAGTCATTTGTCTATATTACACAACACGAACTGATCCATTCTTCACTGAGAGATATGGATTAGAGCAGGTTTACAGGACTAATAAAAGTCACTGAACAACTGTACTCATGGTAAAAAAAAGCAGAGGGAGAAAAAAAAAAGAAAGGAAAAGATTCACTGAACACTCAAGTGTTTGCTTGGCAAGTTTCTGCGTTGGAACTCTACTTGTGGAACAGTTCAAAGATCTAGTTGTTAAAGATAGTCATGTGAGTTCCACACCGTGAGCATGTGGTCACCAAACTGGGACGGGTGATTAAAAAAAAAATAATTTTACCTATATTGCAATTGTTTTTTTGTGCAGTTATTTCTAGGTTCCCCATCTTATGTTGTGCTTTTATCAATGTCATCTTATGTGACATTGATAACAGCATATCTTGTGACTGCTTTTTGTCCATTTTAGTCACTTTTTAATTCTTTTTTGCCACATTTGGACCATTTTTTTTAATACCATCTGACTATTTTCCAGGTTGAATCCCTAGTTTAGTGCCAAATTTTGTTCTTTTCACTCTTTTTTTGCTACTTTTGTACCATTTTTTGCAACAAACTGACTAATTTCCAAGTTTCATCCCAACTTTCTTCTTGCCATTTTTATTTTTATCTTTTCACTGTTTTTTTTTTTATTTTTTACTTGTGTTCATCATTTTTGCCACTTTCTCGGTTTATTCCAAGGTTGTTTTTTTTTTTTTTTTTTTTTTTTTATTTACTTGCTATTTTCTTTGTTGCTTTTTGGCCATTTCAGTCATTATTCACTCTTTTTTTTGCCACTTTTGCCCATTTTTTTTTGCTATTCTCTAGTATTTCCCAGGTTTTCTCCCAATTTTCTCGCCAGGTTTTTGTTTTTTGTTTATTTTTGCCACCTTCATCTTTTTTTCTTTATTTTCTACTCTTTCCTTTTTTAAACCACTGAGATTGTTTCTTTTGTAAAGATAGTTTTTCACAGTTTGTCTCTTTGGTTGAGCAGGGTTGAGTAACACTGGTGTAGAATCGAAAACATCTACTGCAAAAAATGTGAATTATATTTTGACACATTTCAGGTTGTAGAAATAATGCACTGTCTGTGATTAGAGTACTGCAGCAGGACACATTGCAATTTAATCTAATTTGGGATTAATTGCACAGTTCCAGTGAAAACCCACCGGGTGTAAAATCACCAGCTTCAAAATCTATATTTTTTTGTTTTGCTGTTTGTGTTGGAACTCCTTCTTTTAAAGGTCAGTGAAACATCAATCATTCATCCTTCTGGAGACAATAACAGTAATTATCACAGCAAAAATGAGTCATAAACCTTGTGAGTGTGTGTGTGTGTGTGGGTAGAGAGTTTTGTTTTCTGAATAAAGGTGTGAAGGCTAAACTTGTAGCTCCTATCCTGCATTTCTTTCATCTGCAGCAGCATCTCCTTCCTTTTTCTCACATTCATCACCAGCCCAAGACCTCAGTGTGCAAAATGAGATCAATACATGTGGCCTGTAAAAAACCTTTATGTAAAAGGCAATCTTCCTGTTTCAAATGCAAAGTTTTACCTGCTCTCTGGGACGGTATAAGACCAGATGAATCCCAGAGCCTCCAGGTGCTGATAAAAAAGCTGAGACCTGGCAGGACTTTGGATTAAAATCATTCAATGTCTCATAAGCCGTCAGCTGACAGAGACTCTGGTGTTTAGCATTCCTCTGCGGTGTTCTCCTGTTCAGCTCCGCACATCGTCCAGGCTTCATTAGAGCAGCTCAGGGACCATGATGACGCTTTGAGGTTCGCGGCTGCTTCGTGTCATCACAGACACCTCAAAGTGAGCAACCAAGAGTCGGTGAAACTGCATCGTTTAGCTACTTTCACCTCTTTTCAACCTCGCTTTTTTTTCTGCAGCTCTTGTTAAGCTCATGAATTAAATCACAGCATGATGTTATTTTCATAAAGCTACTGGGAGGATCCTAGTATTATACATTTATCTCACTCAGATTTAACTGGTTACAAAGGGAGCCATATAATAAGGTCAACAGAGTCTGTGAAATGTGGATTATGCACAAGCACCTGCAGTATTTCTTTCCATTGGGGCAGAAAGCTTCCCGAGTGTTACAGCGCTGATGGCATCGAGATGACTCTGCCAAATAAAGCAGCTCCTGTGGAGAGAGTGACTTTCACAGACACGACGTGGCGGCTCCACAGGTTCACATTAAGCTGAGATTTCCTGTGATCACGCTGGCCTCTCCGCAGCGTCATGCTGGATAATACCTCCAGTTTGGAACAGATGTTACTACAGGATTTGGGACATCACATGAGTAAAAAACAGAGTTCTGTGTGCAAAACCCCAAAATCAACAGCTGACCCCTCACTACGCAAAGCCCCAAAAGGCTAGCTGTGTTTACATTAGAATTAATGCGTTATCCTTTGTGGATAGGACCTTGTGAATGGGTCGATAGCCAACATGATGCTCAGTACAGGATAAACCAACAAGAAGCCTGAACCTTCTTTGTGTAGTGTTTATATTTTGGATATGAACTTTTAACCTGTGATGCCTCAGAAACAATAACAAAAGATCACAGTGTCTCACCTCAGACACCTCAGAGGTCTGGATGGAAGCTTTAAAAAAGAATGAGGGGTTTGGTTTTTGAAAATACCCTGCTATATGTGTACAAGGCCTCAGACAGAGCTGGAGTGGGATCCATTTCCACGACTGGAGCACACTTAAGATCATGATGTATAAAATTAAGACTGAGTTAATGTACTACCGACCTTTTGTTCTAAAGTTTGTTCTCTAAATCCTCGTAATTTTGTAATAACATTTGCAATTCAAAGCAAGCAGGGTTTAATCCTCATTCTTCTTTCTTTGTTTTACGTCTCAGTTTGGGGTGCTTGTGTCGTTCTGATCATATGCATGCACAAGGTCCCGTGACAATGCAGGGAGGCATGTGTGATGTGGACATGTTGAGCAGAGCTGATAGTCTGAGTTAGAAGATGTTCTTGTGTCACTGTATGGTTCTGCTGTAAAGGAGCATTTTGGGATTAGTGTGAGCTACAATGATGATGGTGGTGGTGGTGGATAAAACTGTGACTGTGTGCAAATAGCGCTGCCAACTAAGTGACTTTGTGGCTTTATTTAGTGATGTTTCAGACTCCCTTAGACTAATTCAGTGACTTTTCTGGAGTTTGGAGACTCTGACCTGAAAACATGTTTTGATCTTACTCTACAACAACAGGTGCCGTGGGCCCCTCTCCTCTCTAAAACACTCACAGACAGACAAGTCCTCCTCACTCACAGCAGTCGCTCTCAGCTGCAGACAGAGCAGGCAACTGCATGCAAATGAACCACACATGTGCTTATCTCTTTGGAGTATTTTTTTCCAGTCCAAAGCCTGGATAAAGGGGGGAGGTTGCAATTTGGACATTAAAAGATACAATTGATCATTTGCAGTTCTAAACATATTAACTTTTTTTTCTTTTTTTTTAAACCTGCTTTCTGTCTCTCCCATGATGCTATTCTTCTCTCCTACACTGTAGATGACACTTTTGTAATGGTCCAAACGTCCAAATGTTCTCTTCAGTTTGCATGAATGCTTCTTCTCCAAATGTGTCTGCTACAAATTACAAGTCACAGGTGCTGTTAGAGAAACTCAGTATGTAGTTAGATGCATGTCTGTCTCTTTGAGGTCTGCAGATCCAGACGTTTGGATGTCAATAAAGTAAATTTCTGAAAGAATTTGTAGTAGAACGCACACTAAAAAAAAGATGAGTACTTGAGTAGGACTCTCTTACATGTGCTGCAGTAGTGACCAATGTCTGCAGAGAACTGTTGCTTAATCTGAGTGTTGTTACTCTCAACAGTGAAGAGGCAAACTGACCAGTATCTGTTGTTTCTAATACAATTACTTGAGGCATTCAAATCGCACAACCTCAGTTAAAAAGAAAGAAAAAAAAAACTGAAATCACCTCACCCAGCCACTTACACCTGTATAGAAGGTATCATTTAGAATCCAGATATATCATACATTGAGCGTATTTTTATATTTCTACAAATTGCATCACCCCATGACTCCTTATGACAGTTTTTCATTTACACAAACAACTTTTTTTTGGCAGGACACATGGAAGAAACCCTGCTCTTTAGTGTGTTAATGGACAGGGGTCAACAGATTTAGGATTTTAGAGCCAAAACAATATTTAACAGGCCGTGCTCTCTGACCTTTCACTGTCTACTTTCTACTGTGGTCACATTCATGTCCATGTTTGATACCACAAAGTCTCTTTTCCACATTAAAGCAAAGTAAAGAGACAGAGGAGGAGGGATCTGTGAATTTATATTTCAGTCTGTTTTGTGTTTGGGGGTTAGTGATCCCATTGAGCCTTGTTAGAATGAGCCAATCACCTACTGATTCAGGTCACGCAGCGGTATTAGTCCCAGCCCTGACCTTTTCTTTTAAATAACTCCGACTTTAATTATAAAAGATGCCCCTTTTAAAAAGTTGTATCTTCTAAATGAATGAGCTCAAACCGGCGGTATAAGAGCAGCAAATAAAGAATTAGGCTTCATCGTGCAGCTTTGTGTTCCCCTCAGAGACAGACCATTAGATGGAAAGCAGCGGGTATTGACTGTTGTGCCTGAAGCAGGATACAAAGGGCTTTTTAAAAGCTCACAGATTTCATTTGAAGAATCCTAAAAATGCAAAGGCATACTTGTTTGTGCAGCACTTTATTATCCATGCAGTGCCATGAATACAAAATAAACAAGCGTCCCGGCAGCCATGTGTCGTTTAATCCAGAGGATCACCAGATGAGATATTGGTAAATGGGAGTAATTTCAACAACTATTGCTGAGAAAACGATGAAGAAAGACGTATAAATTGCAATCTGAAGGAATTTTATAAGCTGATTTTGCAACAAAGTTCGACTAGCATGAAAGTAAACTAAACTGATATGTGTGGAGGGAGAAACATGCTGGTAATGAATAAGGCTCAGGCAATAAGTATTAAAGAGAAAGACTTAGTGCAGTCATGGGAATCATTTTGTCTTTGTATTTACTTCTATGCCTTTGGATGTGCCTCCTCTAAGCCCCGCTTGCATCCATCTCTTCCAATTAGCCTAAGTCCTGCTGAAATGTGAGTTTCTGCAGCCGTCTCCCNATCTGCTTCCTAGATGTGCAGCTCAGCTCTGATGTCATGTCAGACTAATTCCGCAACACAAGAGTCATGTAAACCTGGTTGGAAACAGAGATGAAACAGCACACATTCAGAGGAACCCAGACCCAGTTCTCCTGTAGACGAACAATGCGTCCTTTCTACCATCCACACAGAGAGGGGCACCTCATCATTTCTGCTTCACTGCCTCCTGAATTGCTCATTCAATGACGAGTGACAGACTCAATCTGATCACCACAAACAAGCAGCGTCTGTTAAGGCGCTGTCATTCAAACACATTCGTTTTGAGTGATGATGCCATTAAATGATGGAAAGAAATTATTTTTTTCTCTTTACCTGTTCGGCGCAGTGTCTTTCAGAGGAACTCCGGGTCTGTCGGACAGGCTCCGCAGCCTACATTTACCGTAATGACTGTGGTAGTCGCGCAACAAACGTTATGAGGTGCGCTCCTGTGATTACGGTAGAGTAGACTTTCTGAGGAATGAGTGATGAAGCGAATGAACAAAAGCATTTTCCAATCTCATCCTTGAATAATATATATATATAAAAAAAAATAAACGTACCCGGTCCTTTTGGCTCCTTTTTGTCATTTTATGCAATGACGCAGCATTATTTGGAGACTTAAGATGATTAAAATTAACCTGCAGTTGTGACCAACACTCTTAAAGTGGCTCCTTGCTGACTCCATAAAGCCCAACAATCTGTAAAATGGTTTTTTTTTTCTTCCAGATTTTTCCGCAGTTGTTGACATGAATTAGAAAAAAAAACTTCCCATGCTTTAAAAGATGTCATGACGGTTTTTTTTTTTTTTTTTTTTTTTTACTTCATGGGGCAGACTCATCTTTCTGGTGATTAGCAACAGTGAAGTGCATCACAGGAAGAAACACAGGTGTGTCGGATAACAATTAATTACGTTTGCGTGCAACGTCATGGACGTCAGTACGTCTTTGTTCTACGTCCTTCACCCTTTGTGAAAACACTATACCTTGGAAACCTTGAAGAAAGTGTTATTTTTTACTTTTTCATCAGTATTTTATCAAAGTGTTTGTCTGTATATCGTGTGTTTTAATTGTTTGTCAACTGTGTTAACAAAATTTTCTTGTGTTGTTTCTTTAGATTTTAAAATGACCAAAAATGTAAAAAAAAAAAAAAAAAAAAAAAAAAAAAAAAAAAAAAAAAAAAAAAAAAAAAAAAAAAAAAAAAAAAAAAAAAAAAAAAAAAAAAAAAAAAAAAAAAAAAAAAAAAAAAAAAAAAAAAAAAAAAAGAAAGAAAGAAAGAAATATGAAATATGACATGTTCAAAGTCTGTAATAATAATAATAATAATAATAATAATAATAATAATAATAATAATAATAATAAATTTTATTTAAAAATGCCTCTCTCAGCACCCATGGACACTTCTCAACAAGAATAAAGGCAGAAATGCACAACACAAATAATTTAAAACAACAAGCAAAGTGACAATGATTAAAAAGAAAAACAGGGATTTAGAGGGAAAGTGCAGTTCTGAACAGGAGTTTTTTTTAAGTTTTGATTTGAAGAGAGGTAGAAAGTCACAGTTCCTGATGTCCGGTGGGAGTGAGTTTCCACAGGAGTAGTTACTACAAATGCCAAACAATGGAGAAAATGTCAACTGTGTAAAGTTTGTGTTACAGATAATGTTTTCTCTAACTGTTCTGTCAACTGTGTAACGTGAATTTTATGCCATAATTCTTTTATAATGTTGGCTGAACAGTAATAAAAATGATGAGGCACATTTCTCGGGAGCAGTCTTACATAATAATGTTGAATGACTCTTAGTTCTGTTTAATATGGACTTAGTTTGAAGGAATAGTCAGGACTTTTGTGCATACCACAGTTGACAATGAAGCTTTTTGGATTTTTTTTTTAATATTTAAGAATTCATTAGAGATTTAGCTTGCCAATAGATGAATTTAGTACATTCCAGGTATATACTATGTGAAAAAATAGAATATTTAGCATAATGAGCATATTCTTTTCACTTTTTGGTACACCTAAAATTTACCCCTAATTTTAGAATGACTCTTAAATGCAACCATTAAGCCTGGTAAAAGCATACATCTAAAAAAAATATACAAAGCCAAAATCAAGTTCAGGCAGACATGCATTTGTAGGTTTTTTATATGGTGGAACGGTGCACAAGGTTTTCAATGACTGTATTTGGTGTTTGGTTGCTGGACGTGCTTTGGCCTTTGGCATCAAAGAGCACCATCCAGAGTGCATTTCCTGTCATAGCAAGAATCTTAAAATACATTTACCAATGCACCAACTGACTCATATCTATCACAAAAAATAAATAAATAAATAAATAAAATCTGGATTTTAATTTTTGAGAAAAGAAATGGTACCAATTAATAATTAATCATTTTTTAAATTCATCTTTGCACTTTTGATATATTTATAATAATGTTAATACTTCATTTAAATGGACTTCCGCACTTAAGCGATGTGTAGCTGCCATTGTAGATACATCATATTTACTGTTTTGTCTTATTTTGTCTTTTTCTGTTTGATCTTTTGGGCATGTTAGAGCCCAATATGTAACAATGGCTGGAAATGTTACAACAACCTGAAATACGATGAAAGAAAATAAATATTAAAACCTAAGTCCATTATTTAATAAAAGTACAAAGCCTGAAATGTAACAATAAATTAAGTAAAACCCAAAACGGAATAGCTGACCCAAACAAAACAAGTTATGACAATTTGGACAAAAAGTTATGACAATTTGGGCTTTGCATCTGTTACATTCACAGTCAGATGTTACATTTTGGATTTTCTTTATTATTTTTCTGGTCATATTTATCTATTTATTGACCATATTTAACCACCTGTAGACTGCACAATCTGTTCATAAATCTTTTGAAACACTATGCAATGTCTGATTTGATACTTATTCAGTGTGCAATATCTATTTAACAGTTTATCCTGCTACAATCCTAATATATACAATGTGAAAATTGTTTTACCTTTTGTACTTATTGCTCAATACCTACTACTTATTTCATTATCCCTATCCCATTTATTTTCTTACTTTCTTGTTGAGAGCTATGGTAACACTGAATTTCTCCCAGGAATTAATAAAGTAATTCTAATTCTGATTCTTACATTCCAGGTCTTTGCTACATTTCAGATTATTTCTCCAAAGCATGTTATAACAGGGCAGAATATTGCTCATCCATGTGGACCTCCTTCATAGTTAAAGCTACAGGTCCAGCCCTCTCTCTGTCTGCATGAAGAGCGAGCACTAGACCTGTAGCCCTCTACGTTTGCTATTACAAAGACACAGAAGTCTTTTTGTAGCAGCAGATGTAGTGAGAGAAGAACCATGTTCAAATATATCAGCAGGGCAGACTCTTCAAATGTCTTCTACCACTAATCAAAAAAGCCCATCTCATAACCTCAGAGCCTTTATTCTACAAAAAATATTTCAAGGTCGGTGTAAGCAAACAGGCACAAGAATTTGAATCTCAATCAACAGCAAAATCCTTATCAACTCTCTGTATCTGAAACCAATTAGTGGCTGTTTTTAATTAATTTCATGTCAGTTAGTGGAGTAATTTCTGGCACCCGGTTTCTCAAACCTTCCATGAAGCAACAGCCTGAAGCATTTAGATGAGAGGGAATGACCTTGACCACCATCTGCCCATTAGACCTCCTGGTAGCTGTGAAGGACATTACCAGAGGAGTTTATGTACATGGGATCAAACTGCCACTGTGAGGGTGGCCAAACAAGCAGTAACCTCCACAAAAATAACCTGTTTGTCCAATCAGTATTTTACCAATGACATCTCAGTGGGTCAAGATGTGCAGGAATTGCTTGTGGGTGAAATAAAAGCACAGACTGAAAAGGTCTCCACAAAATGTGTCCTGTTTTAGACTATAAGATAAAGTGTAAAGACAAATTTTAAGTATAATGTCTCAAATATTGTTTACCACATTAAATCTTTTAATAACCACTGGTCTTTGTCAAAAATATAAATACATACAAATAAAACAGCATCAAAACACAAAACGTACATTTTAAAAAAGTAATGTTAACAAATAAAATGTTATATAAATATGTATATGCATGTAAGTCTTTTATACAGACAAGAAAAGTATGGAAATAAATAGTGCATGTTGTTACATTTAAATAGTACACATACCTGAGACTACAGTGCTGATGTATAATTCTTGACATACAGCACCTCTAGTTTGTTAAAATATAAAAGTGTATTGTATGCTGCGATGGCAATTTAAAATTAAGGTGACATAAGTTACAATACTTGTGGAATAATGGAATAAACATCTCTGCCTCAAAGTCAGACAAAAACAACATCGAAGAAATGTACTTGTGGAATGTGTTTGAATTTGGGTTCAAGAGAACTCGTCGTCGTCTTCATGTGGTCTGAGATGTGAGATCTGGAGTGGGGAAAAGAAAAACTTAGTAATGAAGCAAAATGAGAATGTACAATTGCACATCTTCCTAAAATATTCTTTGATGCCAATCCTTTGAATAAAGTATGATTAGTGACTGAAGTAGACAAACATGTCTTTAAAAAATAGTTTGTGTGATGAATTTCTCATTTGGTAGATAATCACATGCACAGATCATTAAATTAAAGAGCGGGTGAGGATTATTAGGATCCATGTTTTCATAAATTCCCAAACTCTTATTGCATTATTGCATAATGTCTTGTGACTGTTTCATTGATAAAAACCTCAAGGGAACTCAATGGAATCAGGGAGGAAAATAAGGATCAGGAACAACCTTGGAAATGAAGCAGTGCTCAATCTCAGCTGACACTGTCCATGCTGTCCTTGATTTGTCCACTAGATGGCAGCACAACACCAGGAGAGAGAGCTGGGGAGAGCTGGGACCTGGAGTTCTTTAATGTGCAGGAGATGGAGCAGCACTCTGACCAGCTTGATGGGATGTTTTCCAGATCATCAGAGAGCAGATTCTTTTCCTCATCCCCACCCAAAGGGAAAACTCGAGGCTCCCAAGGAGTCTGAGGCTGAAAGTAGACAGACGTTGCATTTAGATATCATATGCTTGACAGTGTGACATACATTCTCATCCTCCTTGACCTCACTGTGGCCTTCGATACCATCAACCACACCATACTCCTCTTCTGTCTACAACCAACTCTACAAATTAATGGCAATACACTTTCCTAAATCAAATCATACCTTTTAGACAGATACCAATTTATCCATATCATCGACTGTACCTCCCCCACAGCTCCCCCTGTCCCATGGTGCCCCCCAGGGTTCAGTGCTTGGTCCCCTTCTCTTTATTATTTACATTAATAGCGAAACCCCTGGCAACAAAAGTGAGTACACCCCTTGGTGAAAGTTTCTGAAGTGTCAATATTTTGTGTGGCCACCATTATTTTCCAAAACTGCCTTTACTTTCCTGGGCATGGAGTTTACCAGAGCTTCAAAGGTTGCCACTGGAATGCTCTTCCACTCCTCCATGATGACATCACAGAGCTGGTGGTTTATTCGAGACTCCGCGCACCTCCACCTTCCGCTTGAGGATGCCCTTAAGATGTTCTATTGGGTTTAGGTCTGGAGACATGCTTGGCCAGTTCATCACCTTTACCCTCAGCCTCTTTGGTAAAGCAGTGGTCGTCTTAGAGGTGTGTTTGGGCTCATTATCATGCTGGAACACTGCACTGCCACCCAGTTTCTGGTGGGAGGGGATCATGCTCTGCTGCAGTATTTCACAGTACATGTTGAAATTCATGTTTCCCTCAATGAAATGTACTGAAGTAACGACGAGATACATGACATTTTGGAGGGAAAATGACAAGCAGTGCTCAATTTGGACATCTAGGGGGTGTAGTCTCTTTGGGGTGTACTCACTTTTGTTGCCAGGGGTTTAGCTATTAATGGCTATATTTTGAGTCATTTTGAGGGAAAAATAAATTTACACTGTTATATAAGCTGCACACAGACTACTTTTTATTATGTCAAAGTGTCATTTTGTCAGTGTTGCCCCATGAAAGGATATACTTAAATATCTGCAGAAATGTGAGGGGTGTACTCACTTTTGTGATACACTGTACATCCAGAACTCTGCCGCCCGCCTGCTCACCCACACCCGCTAGACCACATCACCCTTGTCCTCCAAAATCTCCACCGGCTCTCCATCAAACAATGAATACACTTTAAAATCCTCCTCCTCACCCACAAAGCCCTCCATAACCAGGCCCCTCCTACCTTCTCCAGCCTGCTGCTTTGGAGTGTTCAGAAAAGCACTTTATAAATAAAATGCATTATTACTATTATTATTATTATTATTATTATTATTATTATTATTATTATTATTATTATTATTATTATCATTCAGGCCTATCGCAATTACCAATAATTCAAATTATTGCACAATAATTAAAAATGAGCTCGATAACTTTGACAGGCTTGATAAATTTTTTATTCTCCAAAATCACTGGATAATGAGCTAACTTTGCTGTATCGCTGTGAGTTTTTTATTTTTTTCTTATCAGCAACAGAGTCTATTTTATAAATTGCTATACATTTTTTATTTACAAAGGTCCTAGCTGGATTGGCAGTTTTGCCTGTTAAATATCTTAATTTCTGAGCCTGATGCTTAATATATACTGAAGCGCAATTTTATTTACAGAGACTTTATACTTCATTTTTTGTTTTAGTTTTGTGTGGTTTTTATTCAAGACCCTTTTTTATTTAACAGAGACTGACAGTCCTTTTAAGTTATTTTATTTTGGTTGTGTTGATTATTTATTTTGGATATTTACATGATATGCTCCCAATTTTAAATAGACTTAAGAAATAAAAAGTTATTTATCTTTAAAAGGGTGTACTTGCACTACTATACCATTATTATTATTATGAGTTGAAATGGTATACAAATGGCAATATTATTACCGCAATAATTTCTGGGACAATTTATCATCCGGCAAAATTTGTCATTGTGACAGGTCTATTATTCTTGTTATTATTTTGGAGTCCTATGTGTACCACTTTATATCTCGTATATCCACAAATCTGCAACCAACTAAAGCCTCAAGTTCAAGAGACACATGAAGATTTTAACTGCAATAATTCCCAAAATCACTAAAGTAACTCCTCTCATTGAATTTAGCCTTAGCTCCCTGAACCATATGTGTTCATATCCCTGATGTCTGTCAAAAAAAAAACCACTGAAAGCTTGGTTTGCATGAAGTACCGGCGTGCATGACAAACGCAAACAGCAAAGTGGACGATATCTGTGATGTGGACAAGGTTGATTAGGACGGACTGGTTGAGTTGCAAATTATCCTTTCTCCAATCAAAGCCAAGTGGCACAGAGCACCGCAATCAGAGCATCATCAGATGGGGTGTAGTGGAGACAAGTATCTGTGTAGGCTCTCGTGGATCTATTGAGGCTGGATAACTCACACAGCATGACCGGAGAAGAGTATTGATTAGTCTGCGGCTCGTTTTAGCTTCTCTGTACACCCCCTCTCCCTCTTCTGGATTAAAAATAACAGACTTCTGTTTGATTGAATGTCACAGAAAATATCCATTCAGCAGCAGCAATGTTTGATCTTTGAGTAATGTACTTTTTAATCTTGTCTTTAAACACAGTGAACAACTGAAAAAGTAGACAAAAATGATGCTTGAATTGTTTGTAAAGAGTAAAAAAAAACTTCCTGTTGGGACTACATTGTTACTTAAACTTAAATAATATCCTAAAGCAAATGCTGTGATCAGCTGCAGTATCGTAAGACCAGGGGTGGACAGTAATGGAGTACATTTACTTGAGTACTGTACTCAAGTACATTTTTTAAGTATCTGTATTTTACCTGAGTATTTGGTTTTTTTTTTTAATTTATGACTTTCAGTCCACTACATTTTAAAGCCAAATATTGTACTTTTGACTCCACTACATTTCTAGGAAGCTTGTTCTTACTTCCCCCTTTGAGGCTCAGCATCAGTGTAGTTTTGTTATTATATGTTGATGTTTTTCTCTCTTTTCTAAAATCCAATTGGCCACACACTAACCCAATCAAAGTCACCGCTCACACCTGTGATGGATTTGGAAATACATCTACAAGAATAAATGTGCGTCATCTTTAAGAGGTTTACATCACTGTCTACAGACATGGATATAAATTTTATTAAGGCATGTGTTGTGTTGTCATGTAGCCAAGTGGGTCACAAGGCAGTGAGTTGCTGAAAGTAATCTTGTAGTTTGTTTGTGGTCATGAACTGAACCATAAACTCTCAACTCCCAGAAAAAAAGGCCCTTCTTTTTTTAAGTGGGGATGTTTAAATAAGAAAATTAAATGACGGTAGCTACCCTTATTGTTTTTTTTTCTGCATTTTCTTGCTGAAGTTCTCATAGGTGTTTCTCCAGACCCATTGCAGAGTGGTTCAACATGTAAGTAAGTTCGTCAGGTGTTTTCAGGGGGTTAAATTGTCTGTAAAAGCTCTGAAAAAACAATACAGCAATGTTCTGACACACAAAAATGTACTATAGAATACTTAAGTATTTTTTAAAGTAAGTACTTTTTTACATTGACTTGAGTAAAATTTTGACCGAGCGACTTTTACTTGTAGTTGAGTAAGATTTGATCACAAGTATCAATACTTTGACTCAAGTACTGGAGCTCAGTACTTTGTCCACCACTGAGTAAGACATTCTGCTGTTGTTCATATTGTAACGAGTTGCAGATTTTGACTTGTTGTCTCATTTGTGTGCGTGTTCAACATGTGGCCACAAAGCTGGAGACACCGGGATCCCCTACTTTTTGATTGAGTCATTACATAACAGCAAGAAAGCAGCTTTGAACGGCCCTGAGTGAGTTCCCTCCTCCTGCAGCTGAGGCATCGTCCTCTCATTCTCAGAGTTTGTTTGAAGGGTTTGTGATTTCAGCGGCGGTGCTTTTTGATCTTACCAGCCACTCCTCTGGGCTTTGCTCATCTTGTATATCCAGCTGAGCACAGCTCAACTCCACGGAGCTCTCCTCTCCTGATGTGCACAGCCCGCCCCCACTGCTTGACAGCCTGCTGCTAGATCTGGAATAAGAAAACAAGCCAACCAGATGAAACTTCACAGAGGAGTTACTCAATGTTCAGCTCTCACACAGGCTGTATTGACACCTAAAGAGATTTCCTTTTGAATTGCTATTCCTGAACGTCACATACTACTTTGTTATTGCCTCTTTAAAGTTTGAAATATGCCAAGTACTTTCAAAGAATCTGCCAGAAACATGTAGATAGCTTTGTCTTTTGGTGTCTCCTGTTGTCACTGAATCAAAATCAGGGTACTAGCAGGTTTTGGCAAGTCAAATTTAAGACTTTTTAAGACCTTTTTAATGCCACTTTGAATGAATTTAAAACCAAAAACACATAAATATGGTCCAAGGTTTAGGGGTCCTGCTTTATTACTGTTTATTGAACATAATGTTGCTCGTTGGTTAATATCTGGATGTAAAAGTGCAAACAGTGACCCATAGTCAGAGACTGCCTTGCTAGGATGCAGATAAATTATATCAGCAGCTTGTAAGACAGTTTTCACTTTAAATCTCCTTTGCGAAAAGTCCCACAAAAAAAATAAAAAAAATAAAATAAAATCAATAATACATTAACAAATCCTGCCCTGACAAATAAAAGACCTTAAAATAATTTATTTAAGATCAGGATAAAACATTTTAATGACTGTAAGACTTTTTAAGGCTTTAGTATTAAATACATGAATTTAAGCCTCTTTAAGACTTTTTAAGGATGTGTAGGAACCCTGAAAATACTGTGGGGTATAGTAAGCATGTCTCTATTTGCACACGTGTTTCCACCTGTGAGATCGTCTGAAGCATTTCCTTTTTCCCCAGGATGACCGTGCCCTTCTCTCTTTCTGCTCCAAAGCCAAATGTCTCCGGACAAAGACCTCATCACTGAGATCTTCCGCCTGAATAAACACAGAGGAGTAGATTAGATTTTCTTTTTGTTAAGCTAATGACCAAAGTAATGAGATAAAGTGAATCTTCACCTCCTCCATTTCTGCGTCCTTTTCTTCCTCCGTGTTCATCAGAGATGAGGAGTCAACCATGCGCCAGCTGGAGAAAAAAAAAAGGTCACTTTTTGTGCGCCTATTTAAGACCTCTTTAGACAGAGACACGATCATCACATCAGGATGCTTCTTTTTCCAAAGTTTAAACCTCTGAATCTCAAGCCATTTCATTTTGTTATATTTTTACTTGCTGTGGTCTCATTTTTTTACCCGGAGTGAAGTCCCGTACCTCTACAGATTCAGAAGAACCATGGCTACAATCTGATGTATATCAATCCTGTCCTCATGCTGGGGCTGGGCAATTAATTGCAAATTAGATGTAATCGCAATATGACCTGTTGCAATATTCTAATTGCAGAGTGTACAATATTTCTTCAACCTGCGTCAGAATACTGGATTAAAACTTACTCGTGGAAATTTTATGTTCTACACCAGTGTAACTCAACCAATGAGCCAAACTGTTGAAACAGCCTTGCAAGATAAAAAATTCAAGTGGTGGAAAATGGCAAAAATGACAAGAAGCAGCAATAAATATAAGTTAAAGGTGGCAAAAAAAATGGACAAGAAGCAGCAAAATTGTCAAAAAAACATTAAGAGAAAACTTGAGAAGTGCTCAGAAAGTAGCAACAAACGGCCCAAAAGTGGTGAAAAGTGACTACAATGGTCAAAAACCAACAAAAACAGGCAAGGAAATTCTGAGAAAACTTGGGAAATAGTTAGAAGGCAGCAACAATGGGGAAAAAGAGACAAAAAAACAGTGAAAAGTGGTAAAAGTAGCCAAAGGCAACAAAAAATGGCAAGAAAGTAGGGATAAAACTAAAAGAATAGTCAGAACGTAGTTAAAAATGGTCCAAAAGAAATGTCATGTGTTGTTGTTGTGCCATAATTAATCTCTTTGTTCATTAATGTATTTGTTTAAAACCCAAAGGAGGGGGGACCTAGATATAATCGCACAAAACAAATCGCATTTAAATTAGTTTTGCAAACTGTTCAGCCCTAGTTCATGCATGTAACAAAATTTAAGAGCAATATAAATCCTTAAGAGGAAAAAATAATATTTCCTTCAGGACAAATCATGGCTAAAGCCAGAAGTAACTCAGCAATGTCTCCTGAGCAGAATGACATCATCAGAATGCAACATTTATTTATCATTATTTTACAAGCTTTTTATTCTTTATAAGCTATTTACAGTCAATTTACAGTTACAAATATTCACACAGTCAACAGTCTACAATTACAGAGGCATCATGTCAATCTGAGACACTTTCTGTTAATAATGAGACAGAGCGCTGAGCGGCTCTGAGCAGAAACTTCACGCCTCTAAGACAAAACCACGGGAAGCAAAATTCAAAGAATTTTTGAAGCGTGATTACAGGGTGTACGTCCATCACCCAGAGCTTGGTGAAAGCAGTAAAAAGCATGGTTATTTTGTTGTTGTTTTTTACAGAATTTAACGAAAGGAGAGAAATTATCTTCTGCAAATTTTCAAAGAAAACATGAGAATCAAAGCCGTGTCGTTAAAATTCTCTCATCTTCTCCGGGCCAGTTTAGACATGTTGCTAACATCACCTGTGATGCATTCAGGTACCATGGGGGACTTGAGAATCTGACAGTCACGCCCATTTTTGTGCTCTAGTTTTTGGATTGGACAAACAGTTCATTCATTCACCAGTCATTTAAGAAGAAGTGGGATTCAGAGAGAATTAAAAAAAGCCTACAGAGACATGGCAACCCATCTAAGACGATAAAGACTCTATAGCTATTACCACTGAGACCAAAAAATAGTATCTGCCCCCCCCCACTGTTTTTGTTTTTTCTCTCTTTCCTCTTTCTAATTTCACCATTATCCTCTCTTTTCTCATTTAAAGTCAATGCGTTATTTGTTTTGAGATCTGTTGAAGTTTATTGTTTGGGTGGGATTATATCTATTTATTTATTTACCTTTTCCGCTTTTCTCTAAACATTAGGGGTGGGTGTGTCAATATGAACAAATTGCACCAAAAATTCATCATGACCTACATCAAATTTTTGTGACCTCTGTTTAATTCTGTGCCAATATCAGAAAAATAAAATATGTTGTAATAAAAAGCCTACAGAAAATTGGAACCGTTTTGTACCCTACCTTGGTGTGAGGATGTCTTTGTACTGCAGCTTTTCCACTTTAGTCAGTGACATGGGGATGACAATGTTGTTGATGTTGTACACACTCTCTCCCTGGCGTTTGCGAACGCAGCCCTGAAAAGGAAACAGTCAAAAGGTGTGTGACATTTCACACCGGCTGTTCACACAGTCAAAGTTTTGCTTTTTTATCACTTTTCTGTGAAAAAATGATGCTCTAAAAGTCACACTTTAATATTTTTTCTTATACATACTGGGAAAAAAGTGTGTGTTTGTGTGTGTGTGTGTTACCTGTGAGACCTGCTTGTGTGAAAGCTCGGTGAAGCTGTCCTCCTGAACGCCATCTGAGCTGTTCTCTAGGTCAAAGAGCTGGCACAGAACATCCTCCTCGTCTAAGTAAACACATACATAGCAAACTAACGTTGAGCTGTAACAGATACCTCCTGGTATGAAGCCTTTAAATATTTAAAAAGCTTTTTAATCTGTAAATAATTGATTTAGATAGCACATGATTGATACTCTTATTGGACAACATAAGGAGCAGATGTTGTCTTCTCTCTTATGTTCTTAAAGCGTGTTGGAAGATATGCAGCCAGTGCTAAGTTCCCAAACCTTCCATCGGCCTCTGGTTGTGCCTTCTCTTTCTTTTTCTCTGATTGGCTCTCCTGTGTTGACTGATTTCAGACCCCACTTTCCTGATTGGTGACAGGCCCATGACTCTGCTCTTATGATGCCTGGCATGCTGTTTGTTTTTGTGACCTACAATGACACAAACAAAGCATTAACACACACACACACATAATCTGAAGCAACACTACACAGGATTTGTCTTTCATTTCTTAACACCTTTCATGTCCTCAGGGGATTTTATGCTTTACCTCAGGCGAACAAAAGCTAATCCTGAACCATTAGCGCTTTTATTTTGGCGGGTGCACTGCAAAAACTGAAATCTAAGCAAGTCACTACGTCTTATTTTTAGTAACATTTATCTTATTTTTCTTGATTTGAGCCACATACACCAGATCAGGTCATAAAAATGTCGTATTTTAAGTTTTTTAAAGACAAAAATTAGGTGTAAATTGCTTGTAACAAGTCAAAAAAAAAATCTGCCAATGGGATAAGACAAATTTGTCGTTAAGTTTCTTGAAATTAGAAAGATATTTTGATACAAGAAACTTTAGTAACACTTTAGATTAGGGAACACATATTCACCATTAACTAGGTGCTTATCAACATGCATATAAGTAGCTAATTAGTATATATTAAGCACGCATTGACCCCTTATTCTACCCCTATTGCACCATGAATTCAGACTTTTCCATATATTAACTCCTAATTATTACTTATTGACTACAAATTAATGAATATGTGTTCCCTAATCTAAAGTGTTACCGAAACTTTTTCTTATCCCATTGGCAGATTTTTTTTTACTTGTTACAAGCAATTCAAACCTCATTTTTGTCTTTAAAAAAACTTAAAATAAGACATTTTTATGACCTGGTCTGGTGTATGTGGCTCAAATCAAGAAAAATAAGATAAATGCTACTAAAAATAAGACATTATGACTTGCTTAGATTTCAGTTTTTGCAGTGTGTGTGGCTCTATGCTTTCTGTTCCTTGCTTAGATGACACCAAATGCTTCAGACATAGCCTATTCCAAGGTACTTAGATGATTTCTGAGGTTGTCTTTTCCTCAGATGTTTCTTCCTGTTCATGTCAGAAACAGACCTCTTTCGTTTTACTGCCCGTACTTTTTGTCCTCACACCAATCACATCTTTAATCGTAGAACAATTTTATCTATTTCAGATACAGTCACCTATGGGAAAGTGTTGGCTACCATGTGCCAGGCTGTAATTGAAGGTGATATTTACTTGACAGGCCGTCCTCCTCCTCTCCAGAGAAAGAGAAAATGAGATCATTCAAGCTGACAGTTAATCGACAGAGAGTTGGGTGACTGACACATCATCAATTGCCAATCTGCCTTCTTTATGACTCTCCCCCTCTCTAGCCCAAACGACTTCTACTTCTACTTCTTCACTTCACTTCACATCACTTGACATCGTGGCTTTTCAACCTTCCTTTGGCTGTCAGGGGAGTTCTACACTCAATGAATCACTGATGTGTAAAGATGATCAATTAAGGTTACTGCAGAGGTACAATATGTTCAGTTATTAGCACCAGGCTGATAAGTAAAGATGTAACGACGACTCCTAATGTCACAACAGGGTACCTGCAGATTTCTGCAAGTCAAATTTAAGACTTTTTAAGACCTCTTCCACTTCAGTTAAATTATGTCAGTAGCTGCATTTCTATTTGAGTAGAAGAATTATTTTACTTTTCTTCTTTCAACATTTAACAAATCCTAACTCTGACAAATTTACAACCTTTCAGTTACTTATTTAAGACCAGAGTGTAAAATTTCAATGAGTTTGAGACGAATTTAAGGCCTTATTTTCAAATACATGGATTTAAGACTTTTTAAGACTTTTCAAGTCAAATTTAAGACTTTTTAAGACCTCTTCAACTTCAGTTAAATTATGTCAGTAGCTGCATTTCTATTTGAGTAGAAGAATTATTTTACTTTTCTTCTTTCAACACCTGTAGATGATAAAATTGACTTTATATCTGTTTCTGTGTGACGTTATTTCTCTTTGTAAGTTTTGTTTAGAAGGTTTAAAGGAGCAGGATTTGTTCGATTCTTATTCTGATAATATTGAAGTCATTTCCAGAGATAGAGGTTCACTTTAAGACACAAACTTGATAAAACTATAATTAAATAACTCTTCTTCCTTTCTACTTCTGTCAATGGGCGACTCATTTATAAAGTCCTCACTAGATACAGCATTTCATTCTATCACAGCACAATCATTGATATAAAACCAGGATCAGAGACACAACACAGTTCTCTGAGACCTTACCATACAGAAAAGAAAAAAAAAGTACAAATTCTTGAGTTCTTAGGTTTATTTAAAGCAGTTTTTGTGGGAAACCGGAGCACCCGGGGTAAAACCCACGCAGACACAAAAGAATCATGAAACACCATGATGGACCAAAACCAGTGGCCTCAGTCGCTCAGGAGGTTCCACGCTCCTCTTGCTGCATATGGATTTGGGTGTGAATGTGTGTGTGTGTGTGTGTGTGTGTGTGTGTGTGTGTGTGTGTCCCACGCAGACACAGAGGAACATAAAAAATCCTGACAGACAGAACCCAGTTTTCCATCTGCCAAGAAGTTCCAGGATCCTCTGCCCTGCGTGAGAGTGTGTGTGTGCGTGTGTGTGTGTGTG
>RPOG01004850.1:26150-39122 GCA_008086565.1 Thalassoma bifasciatum
TCCTCAGTGGTGGCTTCCACCAGGTCTGTGGCCTCCTCAACCTGTTCTTCCATCAGGTCCGCGAGGTCCATGATGTCTCCCCAGGTGAGGGGCTCAGGGTACTTGGTTTCTGCCATGGTTTCGATGGTTGTCATGTTTGTGATCGTGAAGTAGATCGGTGTGAGCGCTGACTAGTTCGGTTGAACGTGTCTGTGTGTGTGACCTGTGGTCAGTCCGGCCTTTTATACTCAGCTTTCTAAATGGTCTGTGACACAACAGTTGAAGTCATGACGGCTGTTGTGATTCCAATTGTTTCTCTATGATTCTGTTCCATCTCATTTAAGTGTAAACAAAATGGCTGCTCCAGCATCAAAACACAGCCCAACAATCCACACAGTGAACAGGCTGATTCAAATCAAAACAACCTGATCAGCTCTGTTCAGATGTGTCTCACTACCTGAGACAAATGGTGCTCACACCACATACGAACAGGTTTTCTGACCCCCCCCTTCCAGTTTCTCCATTGTGTCAATTCTGAGGCTCACCTGTGCAATAATCCTGCTGTCTAACCAGCAGGGGGCGTCACTAGGTTTGATGGACAGGGACACCTGGAGAAACTCAGTGATAAACACACTGCTGCTTCAGTCAAATCAACTCCAAACACAATCCAGATTCTGTAGCTGATAACTTTTTTACAACAGTGAGATGTTGTTACACAATATTTTGATGTTAAAACTACTAGAGTTCTAATATTCAGTTGAGAATACATGACAAATTTCTACAATGGAGCTTTATCTCTATACTTATTCAGGACATTATCATTAAAAAATCCTGCTCTGATAAATTTAAGACATTTGAGTTACTCATTTAAGACCAGAGTGTAAAATTTTCATGAATTTTAGACATTTTAAGGCCTTATTTTCAAATACATGGATTTAAGACTTTCTAAGACTTTTCAAGGACGTGTGCGAACCCTGAGTTAAAAAAAAATAATTTAAAAAAAAGGTGATAAAACCTAAAAGGTAACAACTTGTTAATTTTTGGGCAAAAACATTAGTACATTTTGGGCTCAGCATCTGTTACAGATGCATTTGCTCAATTTTACAGACTTAACTAATCTCAAACCTCAGAAACAATTGCAAAATTATGAACATTGATAGTCTCTATTCATAAACTCAGGGTACCTGCAGGTTTCTGCAAGTCAAATTTAAGACTTTTTAAGACCTCTTCAACTTCAGTTAAATTATGTCAGTAGCTGCATTTCTATTTGAGTAGAAGAATTATTTTACTTTTCTTCTTTCAACATCTGTAGATGATAAAATTGACTTTATATCTGTTTCTTTGTGATGTTATTTCTCTTTGTAAGTTTTGTTTAGAAGGTTTAAAGGAGCAGGATTTGTTTGATTCTTATTCTGATAATATTGAAGTCATTTCCAGAGATAGAGGTTCACTTTAAGACCCAAACTTAATAAAACTATAATTAAATAACTCTTCTTCCTTTCTACTTCTGTCAATGGGCGACTCATTTATAAAGTCCTCACTAGATACAGCATTTCATGCTATCACAGCACAATCATTGAGATAAAACCAGGATCAGAGACACACCACAGTTCTCTGAGACCTTACCATACAGAAAAAAAAAAAAAGTACAAATTCTTGAGTTCTTAGGTTTATTTAAAGTAGTTTTTGTGGGAAACCGGAGCACCCGGGGTAAAACCCACGCAGACACAAAAGAATCATGAAACACCATGATGGACCAAAACCAGTGGCCTCAGTCGCTCAGGAGGTTCCACGCTCCTCTGTGCTGCATATGGATTTGGGTGTGAATGTGTGTGTGTGTGTGTGTGTGTGTGTGTGTGTGTGTGTGTGTCCCACGCAGACACAGAGGAACATAAAAAATCCTGACAGACNATAAAACCAGGATCAGAGACACACCACAGTTCTCTGAGACCTTACCATACAGAAAAAAAAAAAAAGTACAAATTCTTGAGTTCTTAGGTTTATTTAAAGTAGTTTTTGTGGGAAACCGGAGCACCCGGGGTAAAACCCACGCAGACACAAAAGAATCATGAAACACCATGATGGACCAAAACCAGTGGCCTCAGTCGCTCAGGAGGTTCCACGCTCCTCTGTGCTGCATATGGATTTGGGTGTGAATGTGTGTGTGTGTGTGTGTGTGTGTGTGTGTGTGTGTGTGTGTCCCACGCAGACACAGAGGAACATAAAAAATCCTGACAGACAGAACCCAGTTTTCCATCTGCCAAGAAGTTCCAGGATCCTCTGCCCTGCGTGAGAGTGTGTGTGTGCGTGTGTGTGTGTGTGTGTGAATGTGTGTGTGTGTCTCAAGCAGACACAAAGGAACATAAAAAATCCTGACAGACAGAACCCAGTTTTCCATCTGACAAGAAGTTCCAGGATCCTCTGCCCTGCATGAGAGTGTGTGTGTGTGTGTGTGTGTGNGTTCCCTCCCTCCTCTCCTTCCATGAGCCTTTGGTCTTTGGTGCCCACCTTCCTGACCTTGACGAGGGGCAGGTTGGTAGGTTTGTGTTTCCAGGTGACCTCCATCCCCACGTGGGTCTGGGGTCCTTGGCTGGGGTGAAGACTGGCTGCCCTGTTGTTGTTGGGAGCCGTCTTCCTCAGTGGTGGCTTCCACCAGGTCTGTGGCCTCCTCAACCTGTTCTTCCATCAGGTCCGCAAGGTCCATGATGTCTCCCCAGGTGAGGGGCTCAGGGTACTTGGTTTCTGCCATGGTTTCGATGGTTGTCATGTTTGTGATCGTGAAGTAGATCGGTGTGAGCGCTGACTAGTTCGGTTGAACGTGTCTGTGTGTGTGACCTGTGGTCAGTCCGGCCTTTTATACTCAGCTTTCTAAATGGTCTGTGACACAACAGTTGAAGTCATGACGGCTGTTGTGATTCCAATTGTTTCTCTATGATTTTGTTCCATCTCATTTAAGTGTAAACAAAATGGCTGCTCCAGCATCAAAACACAGCCCAACAATCCACACAGTGAACAGGCTGATTCAAATCAAAACAACCTGATCAACTCTGTTCAGATGTGTCTCACTACCTGAGACAAATGGTGCTCACACCACATACGAACAGGTTTTCTGACCCCCCCCTTCCAGTTTCTCCATTGTGTCAATTCTGAGGCTCACCTGTGCAATAATCCTGCTGTCTAACCAGCAGGGGGCGTCACTAGGTTTGATGGACAGGGACACCTGGAGGAACTCTGTGATAAACACACTGCTGCTTCAGTCAAATCAACTCCAAACACAATCCAGATTCTGTAGCTGATAACTTTTTTACAACAGTGAGATGTTGTTACACAATATTTTGATGTTAAAACTACTAGAGTTCTAATATTCAGTTGAGAATACATGACAAATTTCTACAATGGAGCTTTATCTCTATACTTATTCAGGACATTATCATTAAAAAATCCTGCTCTGATAAATTTAAGACATTTGAGTTACTCATTTAAGACCAGAGTGTAAAATTTTCATGAATTTTAGACATTTTAAGGCCTTATTTTCAAATACATGGATTTAAGACTTTCTAAGACTTTTCAAGGACGTGTGCGAACCCTGAGTTAAAAAAAATAATTTAAAAAAAAGGTGATAAAACCTAAAAGGTAACAACTTGTTAATTTTTGGGCAAAAACATTAGTACATTTTGGGCTCAGCATCTGTTACAGATGCATTTGCTCAATTTTACAGACTTAACTAATCTCAAACCTCAGAAACAATTGCAAAATTATGAACTTTGATAGTCTCTATTCATAAACTCAGGGTACCTGCAGGTTTCTGCAAGTCAAATTTAAGACTTTTTAAGACCTCTTCCACTTCAGTTAAAATACTTCAGTAGCTGCATTTCTATTTGAGTAGAAGAATTCTTTTACTTTTCTTCTTTCAACACCTGTAGATGATAAAATTGACTTTATATCTGTTTCTTTGTGATGTTATTTCTCTTTGTAAGTTTTGTTTAGAAGGTTTAAAGAAGCAGGATTTGTTTGATTCTTATTCTGATAATATTGAAGTCATTTCCAGAGATAGAGGTTCACTTTAAGACCCATACTTAATAAAACTATAATTAAATAACTCTTCTTCCTTTCTACTTCTGTCAATGGGCGACTCATTTATAAAGTCCTCACTAGATACAGCATTTCATTCTATCACAGCACAATCATTGATATAAAACCAGGATCAGAGACACACCACAGTTCTCTGAGACCTTACCATACAGAAAAAAAAAAAAAAAGTACAAATTCTTGAGTTCTTAGGTTTATTTAAAGTAGTTTTTGTGGGAAACCGGAGCACCCGGGGTAAAACCCACGCAGACACAAAAGAATCATGAAACACCATGATGGACCAAAACCAGTGGCCTCAGTCGCTCAGGAGGTTCCACGCTCCTCTGTGCTGCATATGGATTTGGGTGTGAATGTGTGTGTGTGTGTGTGTGTGTGTGTGTGTGTGTGTGTNTCCACCTGCTTTCTCAGGGCGTCTCCTTCTGATTCCAGCTCCTGGATCCTCTCCAGGTCGGTGACCTGCCGGGCGGTTAAAACTGCATATCTGAGCAGGTCACGTTCCCTGGAGAGGTGGTTGGATTTCTGCTTCTCCTCCTGTAGCTGTAGCTGGAGAGAAGTAACCAGCTGCTGCAGCTCTCGGTCTTTTTCCACAGCAGCTGCGTTGACTTCTTCCATCTCCGCTCTGGCTGTCTTTTCCTCTCCAACTCGACCATGCAGCTCCCTGATGGTTTTGGTGCTGAGGTCGAGTTGGAAAGTCAGCTTTTTCTGTTCCTCTTTTTCTGCCTCCAGGAGGGCGCTCAGTTGTTCAATGCGATCCCTAAGCCGTGCCTCCACCTGGTGTTGGGGAGGACGGCTAGGGTGGCCTTGGTTGTAGGGGGTCTGGTTTTGGATCCCCCTTTGTCCAGGAGCCTGGTGGTGATGGATCAGCTCCTGTTGCCCCCTCCCCCCTCTTTGTCCAGGAGCCTGGTGGTGTTGTTGACCCTGGTGTTCCCTCCCTCCTCTCCTTCCATGAGCCTTTGGTCTTTGGTGCCCACCTTCCTGACCTTGACGAGGGGCAGGTTGGTAGGTTTGTGTTTCCAGGTGACCTCCATCCCCACGTGGGTCTGGGGTCCTTGGCTGGGGTGAAGACTGGCTGCCCTGTTGTTGTTGGGAGCCGTCTTCCTCAGTGGTGACTTCCACCAGGTCTGTGGCCTCCTCAACCTGTTCTTCCATCAGGTCCGCGAGGTCCATAATGTCTCCCCAGGTGAGGGGCTCAGGGTACTTGGTTTCTGCCATGGTTTCGATGGTTGTCATGTTTGTGATCGTGAAGTAGATCGGTGTGAGCGCTGACTAGTTCGGTTGAACGTGTCTGTGTGTGTGACCTGTGGTCAGAGGCCGGAAAATATGAGTCGAAAGATTTACCAGACACTGTGTTGTCAACTTCAGTACTGCCGACAACACTAAGGTTAACAAAGAGATACTAAGACAAGGTAGAGTAAATTCACATTTGTTTTACCGACGAGGTCGTAGTTTTGTGTCGGGTTGTTAGGTGTGTCACTTGTCCGACTAAGTTTAGTTTTGTTGGACTAGTACTCTGTTCAGATGTGTCTCACTACCTGAGACAAATGGTGCTCACACCACATACGAACAGGTTTTCTGACCCCCCCCTTCCAGTTTCTCCATTGTGTCAATTCTGAGGCTCACCTGTGCAATAATCCTGCTGTCTAACCAGCAGGGGGCGTCACAAGGTTTGATGGACAGGGACACCTGGAGAAACTCTGTGATAAACACACTGCTGCTTCAGTCAAATCAACTCCAGGGCATTAACATTAACAAATCCTGCTCTGACAAATTTTCAACCTTTGAGTTACTTATTTAAGACCAGAGGGTAAAATTTTGATGAATTCGAGACGGTTTTAGGCCTTGTTTTCAAATACATGGATTTAAGACTTTTTAAGACTTATCAAGGATGTGTAGGAACCCTGAATAAAAAAGTTATTCCAAAAAAGGTGATAAAACCCAAAAGGTAAAAACTGGCCCAAAAAGTAATAAATTGTTACTTCTTGGGCAAAAACTTTGTTACATGTTGGGCTCAGCATCTGTTACAGATGCATTTGCAAATTTTTGCAGACTGAACTTATCTCAAACCACAGAAATATTGCAAAATTATGAACATTGATGGTCTCTATTCATAAACACAGGGTACCTGCAGATTTCGGCAAGTCACATTTAAGACTTTTTAAGATCTTTTTAATGCCACCTTGAATGAAATTTAAGACGGAAAATACCATAAATAAGTTGATGGTTGAGGGATCCTGCTGTATTACAACCAAATCAAAGCGTGTAACTCAATGAGCCCTTTTCAAGTTTACTTTTTGTCTGTTTATTGAACACAAAGTGATCCTCAGCACTGGTTAACAACCTTATGTAAAAGTGCAAACACTGACCCATAGTCATAGACTGCCAAACTAGGATCCACTTAACAATTTATATCAGCAGCTTAAAAGACATTGTCCACTCGAACATCTCCTTCTACAAAAGTCCCATAAAAAACAGGAAAAACAATACAACATTAACAAATCCTGCCCTGACAAATTCAAGACATTTGAGTGATTTATTTAAGACCATAATATAACATTTGAATGAATTTAAGACTTTTTAAAACCTTAGTTTTGGATACTTGAATTGAAGACTTTTTAAGGATGTGCAGGAACCCTGCAAACAGTTATTATTTTGCTTTTTTTCAATTTAACCACCCAACCTCACAAAAAAATTAAGCATCACCAAACTATGAATACCCGTTGCATTTTTAAAGGATCCCAATTTGATAATAGTCTAAGTGGATAAATACACATAAAAAAGTTGTAATCAAATTATCAATGAGGTAACTTTGGAAATAGAGGTCAGCTTTTAACTGCAGTACAGTGTACTCAGTCTGCATTAACTGAACACAATAAATGTCTCTGAATATGAGCTTTATCTCAGTTTTAGTAAAACACAGCAGACTGGGTCTCTTTAGTTCCATAAAAAGACAGCAACATCAAGAAAGCAGGTGCAGCTCTTTAAATATCACCTCTGCCTCCCTGCCATCAGTTGACTGTGATGTCAACACAGCGGGTAACACGGTTGCTTTGGTGCTGCTTGCAAACAGCACCTACACATATTGGTTCAGAAAGGCCCACAGCAAATCAAAGGAGAGTGGAGCCAAAGAGAAGAGAGTGAACAAGCAGCACAGAGAAGAACAGCTCTTACTGTTGTGCAGGGGTGTGGAGCTGCGTCTTTTGCAGAGTGTTGGACTAGAGGCTCGGGAATTGACAACCAAAGGCTTTAGGAACCATTCTTCTCTGCCGTGGGCTTCTTTCGAGGGGTTGGACAGGGGGGCGTCTGAAAGATACAGGATCAGATTAAATAATGTTTCTGAAATTCCGATTCAAGCAATCTAAACTTTTGATCATTAAGGGTTTTTCACTGGATGTTTTGTACCAGTTCTACATGCTCTTCTTATTAGGGCTGAATGATTTGCAAAAATTATCTACTTGTGATTATTTCCCATATTGCATTTGCGATTTTTGTGCAATTATTTCTAGGTTCCCATCTTTTATATATAACACAAACCCAATGTAGGACATGAACACTTAGATAAATTACAGCACAACCAACTACGACTACTACTTCTGACTTCTTTTTGTCCATTTTTGTCACTTTTCACTTATTTTTTGCCACTTTTGAACCATTTTTCATACCTTCTCACTATTTTCCAGATTCACTCCCAATTTTCTTGCCAATTTTTGTTGTTTTTGCTAATTTTTGACACTATTCACTCTTTTTTTGCCCTTTTTTGGACCATTTTTGCGACTAACCCACTATTTTCCAAGTTGAATCCCAACTTTCCTGCCATTTCTCTTGACTTTGGCCATTTTGACCACTTTTCACTGTATGTCTGTCACATTTTTCACCATGTTTGCTACTTTCTGAATTTTCAAAAGTGTCCTCCAAAATTTTTTCTTCCTAATTTTTGATGCTTTACTGGCATTTCAGTCACTTTTCACTCTTTTTAGCTACTTTTTGACCATTTTCCCACTATTATTCAAGCATTTCCAGGTTTATCCCAATTTAAATGCTAATTTTTGTTGCTCTTTTGGCAATTTGTACTACCTCAAACTAAGTTTTATTGTTACTTTTTGCTGTTTTTGCCTCTTGTTACCACTTTTTATCAGCTTGTCTCTTTGGTTGAGCAGGGCTGAGTAACTGGTGTAGAGCAGAAAACCTCTGCTGCAAAAACTATTGCTGATTTTTTGACACTTTTCAGGTGATATAAATATTGCACTGTCTGCAATCAGGACATATTGCGAATTACTCTAATTTGCAATTAATTGTCCAGCCCTAGTTCTTATGCTTCTTCTGCTCAAATCCGTCATAAACACAGACAATCAACAGAAACCAAGCTCAATGAAATCATCAATCTCCAATCCACCTCCTCATTTACTCTCTTTCACTTCTGACCAATATTGGCAAACATTGACTGCTGGGACCATAGATTCTCATTGCTGTAGTTATGACTGTTCATTCAATAGTATCATTTGCAAACAGAGGCTTTTATTGATGCTGGTGAAGAGGCAATGACTTTATTTCCCTGAACTACTCTCCTCGAAGCCTCACATCTACCTTGTATTCTACAAGCTACAACAATCATCTGTACATGAACCAAAATGGCAAATTCCATCTGTAATTTCTCCTGTGATGCATGTGGAGTGATGTAAACATTCCTCTTACCAAATGATGAAGAAAACACAGCTTGAAGTGTGGAGCTGGGGGTCCTGGTTTGCTGCACTCTACTAGAGCTGCAGTCAGGATACAAGCACGTAACAACAGGATCACAGGAGGAACAACAGGAACATGAAGAGGACGAGAGAGAGGAGGAGAGGGCAGACATGGAGATCCCTGAGTCCTACAAGGAAGAAAAAGAAAGCAGAAACATTATCAGTGAACAAGACTTTCTTTAACTCCAGCACTAAGGTTAGTGGAAAGAGTCACCAGGCTTTGAACAAGCATACCTCTATTTAAAGACACTGATTACAGTTATTGAGCTGTTAAAGTGCTCTCTTTATCATCCAACAATATCACGGTGCTCAGGGTTTGATGCTGCTTTGGACTGTAGTAGCTAAAATGATTCCTGGCTTTGTGGTAGAGGAGGAGTTTTCTGCTATATGTGTTCTTACCATGATCATCTTATGGTATGCGAAGATTTGAGAAAAAAAATTATTTTATGTACTTTGTACCGAGTTTTAAGTTGATTTGATGATTTTGTCCTATCCAGACTAGGAATGCACCAAATATTAGGGCACTGAAATTTTTCGGCCAAAAAATGGTAAAATAAATGAAATGTTTTGGCATTAGGCCAAAAAACTTTTATCACCGAAACAAGACAGCTGAAAAATAACATTGTGTGAACGCAAATCCATGGCCAGTGATGGGAAGATGGGCATTATGGTGATGTACCATGGGAGCGCATAAAAAGTTATTTTCTGTTTCAGCTGCAAATCCCTGCTTTTAAAAACACTATTTTACAGGTTAAACATTTCAGCTGTTTCAACGCTTTCAGCAATATTTCAGTTTCAACATTTTATCAGTTTTTCTGCCTGCTTTTAGCAATTTTATTTTACATTTTCATTCTTATGCATTTCAATGCATTTTCAGCAGGGAAATGCAACTAATCTCGTCTAATGTGATGAAAGTGAAATGGAGCTCCAAAGAGCCATCTATGCTCTTTTGAGTGTTTCTTTTTGGGGGCTCGGGCTTTGACATAAGTCAGAAAAGTCATAGTCCAAGCCAAGTTTACGAAAAGATGGGAACCTATGCTTCCTTTATTGCTGTAATAATTTGTGTCAGTAATGAAAATTCCCCTGCTCTTTACTCAAAATGTTGTCTTCCTGATTCTGACTAGGATATGGGCCTGTGACGTCATATTTTTGAACAGACATAATCTGCATTTTTGTTGTGACTATCGTTATTTTCTTTAATTACCATCATATAGTGCATATGGAGATATGTGACACAAACAAATCCAGCTTGAAAAAAAAGAAAAGAAACTTCTTGAATTGTATTGAAATGCATGTATTGTATTCTACTGATAAAGAGAAGAAATTAATAAAAACTAAGTTACAAATAAAAACTGAAAAGAAAAGTCATGGCCCACCAATCAGGAACAAACTGATCATTTTGATGTATTATTAAATTTGTAGGGGTTTTCTCAAAACCAGAGGTGGAGAAGTGAACCGAAAAAGCTGACAGAAGGTGATGATGAAGAAAAAGGCTCGTGTCAAAGCCCGTGCCCCCAATTAAATCCAGAAAAAGGTCAAAAAGAACAAACATAAAGAGAAAAGCCCCATGACAGACGTCCACTCTCCTTTCAGCTCTTTAGGTCTCTTGAAGTTTAAAATAAGAGGCTCCTTTGGAACTCAATGCATCAACCTTTGAAGAGTTAATCATTATCAGTCTGTCTCTTAGTGCTGGTAAATAAGTTCACTGTTGAATTTTCTTCGCTGAAAATTTCAAATGCTTGCATCTGGGATTGCGAAAGGGCTTTCCAGGGTGATAGCAGCCACTTGAAAAGCTTCCCTGACTCCCTGATTGTGCTCAATGATAGAGCAACAATCTTTGCAATGCCTCTTGGCTAAATACAGGCTACAGCTTTGAAATGATCACATGCTGGATCACGTCTTGTTTGTTTAGAGTAATTCCAAAAGATATTGTACTCTGATTAAAGGCAGGTGTTTGGCCTTAAACCTTAATCCCTGTTTCATTTGAAAGACTATTTCAGTGATAAGGCATTCAACCTCTGAAGCCGGGCCAGGAATGACTGCTGTGAAGAGTTTAACATTAGTGTGAATTACATTAATCAAATGGATTAAAGGATAATTTTTACAAATTCTGCACATATTCCATAGTTCATTGTGAAATTAAAATACAAGCTGTCACTGTAATAAAGTGACAAGTTAATTAAAAGCAGGGTATGCAGAAATTTTCAATAGGTTTCATTTATTTGTTTACACACAACATCCAAACTGGGCTCCTCGTCTGTGGCTCAGGGTCAGTTGCTGCGCATGCGCACTGCCTCTAATTGCAGCTAATAGCTTGGTAAACAGTCGAAGCTTCGTGAACACACCATAGACTGTAAAAAACACTCCTGCGAACACCTGCAGCATTGCGTGAGAGCAACTTTAAGAGCTTTATACTTGACTTCCTGCAGGTAAAGAGATACAGTATCATTCTTTCTCTGTGTTACGGCCGCTATCGTAGCCGCTCGGGATAGCTTCTGGCGCTCACTATCATTGACACAAAATTACATGCACACTGGGTGCGCTATGATCGGCTGGTCATCACCCGTAACAACTCCTGCTCTCCTCCCAGAAGCGTCCAGAGCTCAACCAAAACATGTATAAAAGAGGCGAGAGAGGGGGTCTACAAGGGAGTGAGACACACAGACACTGACACAGGCCCAGAGATGACGATTGAGCAGGTTTATTCCTGTAAAAACTAAATTTTTATGAAAACTCTGCATACTCTACCTTTGAAGACACATCTTCTGAATATAAAAGAAGAAAATGCTTATAAAAAGGCTGTAATTTATTATGAATTCATGATCTACATACAAGACAGTGCAGAGACATAAGCAGATGTGATAAATAATGTTGCCAAAGCTTATGTTCAAGTGCACTTTTAGGAGCCAAAATATACTTAAGTGCCCTCTCAAGAGCTGAAGTGCTCACTGAAGTGCTTTTTTTTGGTGTCAAACCTCCACTTTGGTGTCCTTTCAGGAGCTAAAATACACACAAGTGTCCTGTCAGGAGCTAAAACACATGCTAAAGTGCCCTCTCGCGAGCCAAACCCACAAGGTTATGCCCTCTTTGGTGCCAAAATACTCTACACTATCCTTTTTTGAAGCCAAGTGCATCCTGAAGTGCTCTTTTGAGAGCCAAAATACACTTAACTATCCTTTTAGAAGCCAAATTGCATATTCCAAACACACTCTAAGGAGCCAAAACGCATGTCAAAGTGCCCTCTAAAGCCAAAACACTTGTTAATGTGCACTTTCAGGAGTTAAATATATATAAGTGCCCTCTTGGGAGCCACAATATAATTAAGTGCCCTTTATGAAGCTGAACCACATGTTTAGGTGCCCTATTGGGAGTATAAACATGCTGAAGTGTTGTGTTAGAAGCTAAAACGCATGATACACTAACCTATATGGAGCCAAAACACATGCTTAAGTGCCGTCTCTGGAGCCAGAGCATGTACTCTGTATGCTTTTTTTTCTGAGAGGGGTTGTTTGTTTTCAAGGGACATAGCTGAATTCAGATCAGAGGGTTGTTATAGTCAGTGGTAAATACAACACCGCCAGCAACAAGAAAAATATTCTTGGGTAGAGTTTTGATTGCGTGAGGCCTACCTGCTGACTTCTTGGGCTGTGAGTGTTGACAGAGAAGAGTCTCGGCTTGTTGTAGGTGACCAGAGGTCGAGTTCGAGCGCACACACATGACAGATCAGCTTTGAAGAGTCTCCTGATCCCTACCCTCCTCCTCTTAAAGCTTCCAGGCACCACCACATCTCCTTTCTGACCACTGCAAGGACATGATTCATGTTAGGATCAAACATGCAATGAGACAAAGTTTTCAGGGTGCCGCTGGACTTTGATCTTGTTCAGGAATAACAAACAGACACAAACAATACCTATGTATGAAGCATTGTTGCGTGCAAAAGCAAGAAGAGTGTGATTTTTTTTTTTTTTTTTTTTTTTTTTACAGTCACGTGGCTTTTATCTTCACAGCCAGAGAGAGAGTTTGAAAGGCAGCAGGAAGGAAAGACATGAAGGGATGATTTAAGTCAGGCCAGATGGTGGGGATGGAGCAGGTAACCATGACAGTGACTGACCTTGAAATACAGATTTATGTAGTATTGTCTTGCATGTTAAGGAATCTAATCTTACGT
>RPOG01004851.1:0-39121 GCA_008086565.1 Thalassoma bifasciatum
ACTCAGATAAGATTTAGCCTCACCACCACCAGCAGCACGATTAGGGTTGTGAGTGTACAAATCTTTGACAGCAGGGAGGTCTGAGGCCTCTTGGCCCCAGTAGCAGCAAGCTGTTCAAGTACTTTGTGTGATGTTCTAAAGGGGCTGACAATGCATGCAAATCATCTTGAGTGTCTGGGTTGCTAATGCGCCTGATTCACCAGAGAGCAGTATCCTGCCAAGCTGAACTTTAACCAGTGCTATACCTGTAATCACAGGGTTTACTCCCTAGCTGTCTCACTGGAGAGGAATTAAATGCCTTGAGGGACCTCAACAGTTAGATTGAATGTTTGTGTTGTTACCGCTGAGCAAACACTGTCAATCATGACAGATTGCTCAAGGTGGAAGGGCAGATTAGGAGACACTTCCCAGGTTTAAATCAGCTTCTTGTCAGAAACCAGGCATTTTGTAAATTAGTCTGCAGGGTTTTAATGTGTTTCTAAGCTCTTTATTTGAAAGTGTCTAAAACATTGATTAGCTAACTTCCAGAGAAAAGCTGGTTAAAATCAGAAGCAGTAACTGATCATGAGTGAGATAAATGAAAATAATGTTCCAGTGCATGTAATTGGTGCGTATTTTAAACATCCTGAATGTAAATTGCATTGCTGAACTCCTGATTCAGTTGCAGTCAAGTCTTCCCAGTTCACCCAGGAGCACAGTCACAGCCGGTGACATGTCTTAGATTGATTAAAGTATGACACTGGCATGCTGAGCGTGGACATTTTTCTCTTGCCCTTCTTGATCAAGCTTTAGTCAATATCACCTTGGAGGGATGCGGAGCTGCCGGGCTGCAGGGGTGGGCTGTATGGAGTATTTGGTTGATATATGACTGGCCTGCATCATTTTTGACTGCCTTATCACTCAATCACTCAGCAAGATGGAGATGCCCAGGCAGACTGTTAAATGGCCTCAACCTTTATCCGAATCACAGGAAGGTAATCGTAGTTGCTTTCTATATTACCCCTCTGAAAAGTCACATAACAGCAGAGGCTTTTTAAACCTTTTTTAATAAGATAAAACTAAAAACAACGACTCATATGTCAAAGTGTGAGCAAAGGTGAAGGTGTATCAAAAGTATAATTTTTTAATCTCTGTAGACTTTATTAAATCTCTGCCAAGATCTATACAAATTTCCTATCTGTCCATGTCTTCAAATTAGCTGCCAACTATTGTAGATACCATGTGTGCAAAAGTGATTGAGGCTGGGGTTTAAATGGTCCAGAATCTTCCCATGTCAGGTTTAATTCCAGAGTGTATGTCAATCAGGTGCACTGAGCCTAATCCCTTATGCAGTTTTGACCCCCTGAATAGACATATCTGAGTATGTGTGTGTGTGTGGGTGTCTAAGCAATTTTGCAGCCTCCTCAGTATTTTTCGTCCATAATTGCCTCCTGTCAAAACGTCTGAGTGAGCTGATTGCAGGAAATAGGACAAGACATGTGTGCCCCTTATTAACCCATCAGTGTGTGTAGCAGATGTGGCAGATTGAAAGATAGGGTAACATGGACAAATATTACATTTGTAGATCTTGTTTTTTTTTTTTGTCCCCCTCAAATTATATCATTCTTTTTAGATTCTTCAAAACAGTCATACACCAAGTTTTCTGAAAGTGCAAGGGTAACTTGTAGAATTTATACATAATATCATATCCAGATGATATGATCACACTTGAGCATTATTGACATTTTTTTCAAATTAATGGAATCTATTTAAGGTCAACTTGACAAGAACACATCACCTGAGGCTGCTTGTTTAACGTATGGAGTAGGCTACTTGATCAATCAACACCCACTATGCATTATACTGTTGATACAAGAGGATAAAAACCTTTGGGACGGATTCAAAATACTTTTTTCTTTCACACAATGCCACATAGACAACATCTTGATTACTCTAATTTTTCAAAAAATCCAAAAATCTTTGTTTGATATCCCGGAAAATTTCCAATGCAGTTTTCCATAATTTCTTGAATCTTTCTGAGGAAAATTCTAAGGAAAGTAACCCTTTTAAAATAATGAAATGAGTTAAAACAATGCCTTAAAGACAGCACTAGGAAGACTTTTATAAGTCTCTTAGAATAATACTTATTTATTTCCATAACTTCTCAAAGTCTTCTAAATATGTCCATGTAAAACCATGACACCCAGAGTTAAAACATGCCTGTAGGGATGGTTGAGATTCTTTTCTATATAACTACAGTTATGCAGATTACGTATTTTCTTTTTTTTTATTGTTGAGCATGAAAACATGGCAGTTTCATGACTAGATAGACATCAAGTGGCTGCACCTGAAACTGTTTTCTTGTGTCGCATATGGCTTGGAAAAATAAATACATGTACTCTGACTGGGCATTATGCTTCCACCAACGTCCACCAAGGAAAACAAATGCATTCGAAATAAACCCCAAAGCACAGGAGGATACCACTAACTTCACAGATAACTGTCCATCCACTCTTTGCATGAGATCTGGGATCTTGAGCTGCCATTTTTATTGAAATGAATAATCTTTCTGCATGATGGCGCTTTTTAAAATAAATCCAAGCAGCATAGAGATTCTGAAGGAGCGCATTAGAACTACAAGGAGTATACAGAAGAGGACCCAGAGGGTGTATATCACTGAGATGCAAGACATACATAATGCACAAGGCATGGGACACCATCTTAAGTATGGTAATGGGATGGTGGAGAAGGAGAGTGGACAAATCAGCACATACACTGAGGAGAAGCAAGCAGGGACACATACAGGCAGCATACATGATCAGAAAGATCCAGAGTCCAACTGTGAGCTTGTTGGGTTATTTGTAAGAGTCAGCAGGTAATGGTTGGTATAACTTAAGAGCAACAGACTCATTCAATTTCTATTAGCCAGGTCAAAGGATCCAGTACTAATCATTGCTCCAATTAAATGTAATTGTGAATGGTATCATGGCCTTTTTGTCTCTGTGTTCTCTCTAAATAGACCCCAACAGCACATGAAATGTCAAGGGAAGAGATGCACAACCATAATCAAAAGACTGAATTGGTTTTATGCCTGAAATCCTCAAACCATTAAGCCAAAACAACAAATTTAACTCATATCATAAAACAAGTTGATACTTGCTGGTATTCTGAGGTGATGTCCCCCTTCTGTTGACACAAGAAGAAACTGTACCTAAAAGATCAGTTCAACAAGTAGTTTTTTTTTCCTTACATAGTACCTAAAGGACAACTTTTGAATTTTTGATCCCTAAATTCTGGAAATTCTCAGGAATTTCACCAAATTGTTAGTGAAAATTTGGATGTACAATTTTTCCAACATAAATCTATCAAAGTTATCAAAATTCAAAGTGCAAGTTTCTGATTTCCTAAAGTTAGAGACAAAAAATCCATGGTAGTATGCAAAAGTTGATTAAAAAAATCCACGTTTTCCATTGATTTTGCTTCAAATTTCCATAACTTGATCCAAGTCTTGTAGTAAGTGCTTGATCTTCACCTCTACTCTTGATCATGTTTTTGCTGTGTCCACTGATGAAAAAAATAACTAAAAAAGATGAAGAAAAAATAATCTTGAAACACAAATAATAATAATAGTAGCTTTGCAAGTTTTACATATTTCTTGAAAAATTTCCCAAGAGCAGATTTAATATCATTTATAAACTTAGTTTGACCTATTTTCATATGAATTGGTAACTTTCACATTATTCAGTCTGATACATATTTCCCATTTCCTCAAAACACTCCTACACAAAAATATTTAAATGCTTATATTTAGTTGTAAAGCTAATATTAGTTGGTTGGTAGTTTCTGTTTGATTTGTAAACAATGTTTTATGTGTCTCAAATTTGCCATGTCTGATAACAATTTTTAAAAATAATTTCAAAACCATCCAGTTCAATCTTTCATCCTCTGCCTTACCCAACTGGCTTCTCAAGTAGCTTATTCACACTGCCATCCTCAATTGCCTCTTCAAACACACCCTTTCCTTCTATAACCACAGTAGCCATTTGGCTTGCACAGCCTTTTTTGGCTTGTGGAAACCTGTCCTCTCATTCTGGAGCTAAACTGTGCCAGCCAGGCTTGGATGGCCTCCGTCTCCGGCTTTACAGCCTCCCTCCCTGCTACTGTCCATGCTGCAGGCTTTGAACAGAGTTCACAAGTTTCCAACCTCTGCCTTTCAAGTGTTAGACGCTTGCTGGTGGGTGAAAGTTGAAATACCTCAGACAAATAAAATCCACTCTGCAAACAGGTGAAAACACATTTCTGTACATTTCACGTTTCCTTCTTCACCATCCGATTCAAGTCACTACCAGATGGGGGTGAGTTGACAGCTCAGCTCCTCTCCACACCCAGGACATAACACCTCAAGCCTAATGAGACAGCTACAAAGTCTGTCATTGATCTTTGCCCTGAAGTGCCCTGCCTCTGCCAAACAAACCTGCTTTTGAGTTCAGCAGGGTGGCACGGTTGATTTTGTGTTAATGCAGATTAGCAGCACAGTGTGATTTCTGCAGCGCATTTTGGCAAGACGCTTTGTTTGCATTCCTGCCTTTGCAGACCTCTTCTAATCACAAGTGCAAAGAACAGTTTATGTGGCAGCAGTCGCAGCGTGAACAAACAGCTCTGTGAGGCCAGCATTGCAGCTTTCACTCAATCCCACTTTTTGTACTCTAAATTCAAGTCATCTTGTGTTTGGATTTCTGTAACTCAAACATGCCTGATGCTGTGAGTTTTCTCCCAACAGTCTTCCACCTAAGTTTTTGCATTATCATCCTTTTCTTCTCATTACTTCTGTCTGAGTCACCCTTGTTGTTGCCTTGATGATTACATCAATAATTAACGATTCACTTACTGCAGTTTGTTTTGTTTTAAAGCAGACTTTTTGGTTAATACAATATTTATTTGGTTTTTAAACAAAGAAAAAATTAACTCTGAGATTCATTGGTGTTTTGGTGACTAGTCCCAAATAACTTAAGAGGGCTGATCTGTGACGTCTGACGTCCCATTGTTGCATAATATTCATGTTTAAGATATAGTAATAATAATTATAATAATAATAATAATAATAATAATAATAATAATAATAATAATAATAATACGATGGAGTATTAGGGTCACATCAAGAATTATTTTTTTACTTCATATTTTACTACGAGATTAAAGTCAAAATCAATTATTTTTTCTGCGAGTTTAAAGTTGAAATTAATTATATGACTATGAGATTAAAGTCTAAAATAATGAGGTAATTTACTGTGAGAATAAAGTGGAAATATAATCAAGGACAGTCTATGAGAAAAAGGAAATGAGGACCATGGAGCAAACGTTTATTCTTACCTGCTAACTGCAGCACTCTCATCCTCATTTCATTCTTCTTTTTCTTCTAATTTAATCGTTTCTTTACCTATTTCCGATATGACTTTTCTCCGACTTTAATCTCGTAGTAAAATAATGGATTTTGACTTTATTCTTGTAGTAAAATAATTAATTTAGACTTTTTTCTTGTGGTAAAATAATTTATTTCAACTTTATTCTCGCAGTAAAATAATTGATTTTAACTTTAATCTCTTAGTAAAATATGAAGCAAAAAAAAATTCTTAGTGTGGCCCTAATACTCTGTCGTATAATAATAATAATAATCATAACCATAATAATCATCATCATAATAATAATAATAATAATAATACATTTTATTTATAAAGCGCTTTTCTGAACACTCAAAGATGCTTTGAAGATGATATATAATCAAGTTAAACATAACAATAATAAAGCAAATAAGAACAAGACTAAACAAAACTAGAGAATAAATTTAAGAGCAGTTAGACATTAAAAACAGTTTTAAAAGATGTCTTTTGATGAGGGTTTTGAATGTGGATGGTTTGGGCAGGCTTGGATGTGTCATGGTGAGGTTTTCCAGGGGGTGGGGACTGCGACAGAGAAAGCTCTGTCAAAATATGTAAAAGTGTAAATCCCCAAAACCTTCCAGTGCAAGAGATATCATTTCCTTATTTTCTACCTGGATACATTTACAGATGGTGCCTTTTTTGCAGATTTTCTTTTTGATTTTTAAGATAATTATTTTGTCAAAAATAAACACCAACAGCAGCCATGTGGACATAAAGAGCTCCTTTAAAAGACTTCAGAAGCAGACTCACACTCATCTTCAGATTCATACACACACATGCTAACACAGCAGACACTCTTGATAGAACTGACTCCAAAGCTTTTAAATGAGTCAGACGTTACGGGGGCATGGGCTCAAAAACAAACACACAAAGAAAAAGGCCCCGTCAGATACACTCGCCAGCTCCAATCATTCACCTCAAACAGCCGACTTGTCTGTGAACAAACAGGAACAATATGCGATCTAAATATTGCAAGGTTGAGGGTTTGTGTTGCACAGGATGTCACAGCTTGTCTCAAAGGATTCCTGTTTGATTTTTCTCCCCTTTAGTTTCTAGAAGACAACAGATCCGATACAGTACTGTTCCTTAAGATCTGACTCTTTACAACACTCGCAGGTTTACCTCACACATGTAAGAACACAGCCAAGTGCTATGGACGGATATTTATGTGTAAGAGCATAGCATCAATATGTTTCAGTATTTCATTTCACAAATCCCTTCTCACCTCTCCTGAGCAGATGGCTTGTAAAAAGAGGAGGGGGGAAAGGTATGCCAACTAGTAATCATATGTGCAATAAATGGTGCTGGTTATGTTCCTGCGGAGTGACTACAGATGGCGTGGTGATAGTGTTGCCTCAGAGAGCATGTGCACGTTTTAGTCACACCCTTCATACTGCCCCAGTGGGGACTTTAAGCACAGACCGTGTCACTGCTTATTGTCAAAGCAAATATCCTAAAGACTAGTAAATCAGACAGGTAACGACTTTCACGGGCATCTCATTTGATTGGTATGTGTCAGGCCAGATGCTAACCAGGAAGAGGAATAATTGCCTCAAAAATGCAGGTAAAATATTCAAATTTTAAAACCCGTCATTTAATAACACCTGGTTCCATCAGGGCTCTTAAAAAAACAACTATTTAATGCAGAGCTTCAACTGAACGTATAGTATTCCTCTTCTGTCCACTACTTCCCCAGTTCATTTCACAGAAGTTGCTGTTATTGCAGAAGTCTATAATTTCTTGAAGCGTTGATGAATAGCATTAAACAATGGCAGAATAACAACCACATGAAGGCGCAGAAAACATAGTGCCGTCTGGAAATCACTCTGCAGTTGTTTGTTTGCGCTGATTTGTAGGTTGGAGTTGGATTAAGTGAGAATAAAAGAAGCTGACTCAGACTGAAAGATGCGTCAATACATTTAGCAAGAGAAATATATATTTAAAGCACCATATTCTTACAAAGAGCAAATCAAAGTGCTTTTGGAGACACAAACAAAACTGTAGCATCAACAGCATTAAAAGAATTGTTTGTGAAGGAAGCATTCACATTAAAATATAAAAAAGATGGACAAAGGTTTTTTTATTTTTTTTACATTAAAGAGGAGTTACTGTGTCATCTTGTATTTCAAACAAGAATATGCAAAAATTATGCTAGATGCTCAGACACACATTTTTGTAGATTTTAAAAACTGCAACATATCCATAAGCCAGGATTTTCTAACAACAACAAAAATATTAATTAATATTAATTAATAATATAGGATAATGATAATACATTATTATTATAGAGCACCACAATAATAATAAATAATATCACTTTTATAATTATTTAGAATGGAGTATTATTTTGGGCCACATAAAGAATTATTTTTAGCCACATAATTTTTTTTTGTTTTTTTTGCTTCATATTTTACTACGAGATTAAAGTTGAAAATAATTATTTTGCTACGAGATATGAGTCGAAATTAATTGTTTTACTACGAGATTTGATCTCGTAGGAAAATAGTTAATTATCACTTTAATCTCATTGTAAAATAATTGATTTCAACATAAATCTCATAGCAAGAAAAATAATTTTGACTTTAACACGTAGTAAAATAATTGATTTAGGCTTCATTCTTGTAGTAAAATAATTAATTTTGACTTTATTCTCGGAGTAAAATACGAAGCAAAAAAAAAATTCTTTATGTGGCCCTAATACTCCTTTGTTGTTCGACTCTTCTTCTTCTTCTTATTGTTATTGTTATTATTTATATTACTATTATTATTATTATTATTATAATTATTGTTATTATTATTAGTAGTAGTAGTAGTAGTAGTAGTAGTAATAGTAGTAGTAGTAGTAGTTGTAGAAGTAGTATTAGTATTATTATTATTAGGGTTGTATTAATGTAAAAGTTTTATGCAGTAAATGACACTGCAGCATGTAAAACATGGAAAGATATGATCTGGCAGACTTGGCATGGTAGACTATAAATGGTTAAGTATTTAACCGCATTTTCAAGTTTGACTGAAGACGTAGTTCATATTTTCTGGGAACTGTTTTCTGTTACTGATGCATTCTGCTAAAGACAGCTCTAAAACCAACCTGAGTACATCTCATTGCACTGAAGCTGTGGTACTGATTTTGTAAATGAGTAAACATTTCATTAGATATATATTTGCTTAGAAATATTCTAATGATTTGAGATACTTGATTAATAGTTTTTAAATATTTCCCTTTACATGTAATGAGTATACAGTAAATGGTTTATGTTTCATGCATAAATAAAATTCTTTTTTTGATGATATATTAATTTGTTGATAAGTACTTAAACAAAACTCCCTTGAACACCAGAAGTTCAGACCCAAGTGTTTCACATTCTGTGTTTCTGAGTTGATAAGACGAAGGAGAAGGAGTGAGGATTATTTCTCCTCGACAAATCATTTTCCCTGCATAGATTACCCGAAAGCCTCCCCAAAGAGCAGAGCATTTTCTCCCTGATCTAACAGGATCAGCTTTTGCTCTAAATTGTCAATTCCTTGAAGTAAATGCCTCCAAGTTGCCCTCCACTTCTCCAAAATGCAGCTGTTGTGATCATGCACTCACACGTTGCATCACAGTCCAATTTATCTTGCTTCACACTGCTGAGTGGGTGCATGCTTGTTTTTGACAGCTGTCTCCTATGCAAAGACTGCATGATAGCAAGGTGAACAAGAGGGCAGAAAGAATTGCTGCCTGGGACTCGATTGCCCATTACATCATCGCCATCTGCTGCTGTTTGCTATGCTATGGAAATCTATTGACTGTCCTCCCACAACTGCTGCCGCCAAAGACAGCCGATTTAGTATTAATGCTGTCTGCACAATGCCCCGTGTCTGAGGATATGTCCATGAGTCTTTGCTCAATTTGCTGCCGTAGCAAAAGGAACTACTGCAAGTCAATTTTACTTAAGGATAAGACCTTGATCCATGGATTATCAGCCAGCCCAATACTGCTGTACTGTCTAATGCTAAAGATGGCATTTTTCCTTTTCAGTCTTGATTTGTAACTTCGGCCAAAGGATGCAGGCTTAGACACAATGACTTAAAGTTATAAATAAGTCAGTCTGGACCTTTGTGTACAGCATGTACTAAAAGCTTAACTACAGATTCAAGGGGTTAAAGAGGGGGTACGGGGGGTTTACTCCATTCTTTACATTGTCCCTCCAGTAGCAGCCTTAAATGATTTACTATAAAATGCTTGAAAAATAAATTTTTCCTCAAACTGTTGTTTAAGATTCCCCTCATTTCAGCTTCTGTTTGAAAAGCTTTGTTTAAGCTATTGTCTCTTTAAGACTCCCCACCCCTAAACCCCCCCTTCCCTTTGATTGGCCAGCCATTTTGAGGCCTGTTGAAGTCAGAGTTGTGGGAATATCTCAGTGTTTGGATCATGATACCTGGAAGGTGAGGAGATCCTTATGTGATGACCTCATCACCTCATCAAGTCTCATGAAGATCTTGAGAAGAAGCAGCCAGGAAATGGATGTTTTTGGTAGAAAATCAATTTATTTATATGACAAAAATGCATTTACAGGAGCATTTTCCACTCTATCCACCAGTGCTGTTACGCTCAAGACCGGTCTTGACACCACATTTTGAAGTTTTTGGCCTCTTCTTGGACTTGAGTGCATTTTTACTCAGTCTTGTTTGTATCTCAGACTGACCAGCCTCAGGATTCTCTGTCAAGACCGGTTGAGACCAGCACTGATCTGCTATTCTTCAACTTCATTAATGTGATAATAATCCAATAATGAATTTCCAGTTGAACTGTCCCTGATGAATTAACGTTGTAAGTTAAAACATTTAGCATTAGCTCACTGTTTGTTCTGCCTCCTTGGAAATGTTTTCCAGTACCTCATGTGTCAGACACCTGCAGAAACTGGAACATCAGTCCATCTTATTTCTACTCAGAAATACCTCTGAATACTGATTTAAGGCCTCATTCACCAGATCTGTGACAGAAACGTCTTATTTCCAGATATTTAGAATCATTCTGGACTTATCATCAACTTGGAAATAAAAACAAGGATTTATTTTTGCAGTAATTTGGTTGAAAGTCTCATTTGTTGAGATTCAAGAATTTTGCAAGTTGTGCTTTGAAAGATTTGCAGACACTTGGTTTTGTCTGTCTAATGTATTCAATAGAAAAATCAGATTTGTTTTAACTTTTAAACCTTGTCCTGTTTTAAACCTAGTTTTTAGAATTAATTTCTATGGTCTTGGTCCTGTCTTGGTCTCAGGAGAGTCTTTGGTCTCTGATAGTGTGGTCTTGAGCACAACAGTACTATTTGCTTTCTGGGAAGTTTGCAGTGCATACAAATATTTGTTTGATTTTATTATCAGAGGGAAAAAAAGTGGAGGCTGGGCTGCAGAGAGATTGACTTGGCTGATCTTTTCACTTCTTTGAATAATGCATCGATTTAGCATTGGAGAACAAACACATCAGTGAAAAGAAAATGTACCAATGCAGCATCAGAGCTAAAGTTTAGGAAATGATTCTCATTATATCAGTAAAGATCAGTCTTTTCAGCATTAAGTAACACTATGGTGAGGTTGAAAAAAGGTGTACAGCAGCAGCCTGTAGTACGCAGGCTGGCAGATGCAGCCAGGAATAGTGACGTCCTTCTGCCGTAGATGCAAAATGCTGAACATCGAAGTTGACAGTTGATGGCAACTACTCTGAAAGCAGCTTTACTCAAATAGACGGGACAAAGTTAACTTGAGGAGGTTGTTTGCATACATATTTCTCCAACTTTTCAACATTTTAATTATGGAACACATAGCATATCAGTCACAAAAACTGAGTCAAAGTGTTAGCTCATCAGTTCAGAATAGTTTAGGAGTTCACAGGCATTAGAGCTGTCAGAGCTGTTCACTCATTAAGGTCACTAGAGGGCTGCTGTCATCACATGTGACGTATCAAGGTTGCGTAGCTGGCCTGGAAGTCGTTTAGTCACACTGACTTAAAGTAAAATTGGTGAGAAACTAAGGAGGGCCTTTGGGGTGGGGTTGTAAGTAGCTGATAAGTGCTGCTGCAGGCCCTTCCCTCTGTTCAGGGATTGATTTTCATGTTGAACAAAAGATTCTATCCTTGACTCCTTTTTCACACTATCTGTCTCATCATCACCTGTCAACCCTCTTCATCTCTCACAGTTTCGCTCTGGCTCTGAATAGATAAAACTGTAGGCCGTAAGCTCCAGCATGAAAAAGATATTCTAATACAGCTAAGTTAGAGAGATAGCGTCTGGTTGCCGGCCTCACATCTGGGATAAGCGAGGGGGGATCAATACTGGATCAATACGGGGTGGATAATTTGACAAGTGGTTTCGACTCTTTGTGTCCCAACCTGTGCTTTGTGTCTTGATTACTGCTCAAGTGGACACCCTGAGGACCTGACCTGCATTGGAACCATTAGACAGTGACGTGAACTATAAACAAAATCAATTATTGTAATAACTCTTGTCTAATAGATTTATGCCACTAAAAACTGAATTTGAAATATTACATTGAATTTGAAAAACATGACATGGAAATTGAATGTAATGGTTCAAAACATAGACTGTATATAGAATGGACAGCGTGGCTCCTCTTGTCAACTTTCTATGATTTTGAAGCCAAAAAAAACTGTTTCTCTAGCCGCCATTGTGCAGCCAGAGTCTGCGCCGGAGAGAATTTCCAGTGGAGCCAAGTAAAAAAGAGAAATAGAAATATTTATTTCTTCTTCTTTAGAAGGTTTAGTCTCCTTTTGGCTCTCATTCCTGAAGTTTCTTGTATCCCCGAAAAAAAGTACTCACTACGGCAGCTGTCAACTATCATAAAATGAAACTTATAACACGGTTTTTAACGTCCAATAACTGATGAGAAACTTCTCAGTAAAAAAAACACTTGTACACAATGCAGCCAAATTGCATCGTCATACCACAGTAGCTTAAGTATGAGAGAAACGTTTCTACCAGGTATCGTCATTTTTTAAAGTTTTCCCGACTCATATCCAGAATGCATGGGGAGGCGGGGCTTATGACCTATACTGCAGTCAGACACCAGGGGGCGGGGCATCGGCTGGAAGCTTCAGTTTGAGCTGAACGTCATCACGTCCACTCATTATTAAGTCTATGGTTCAAAATTGAATTCATTTGCTTTGAAATTGTATCATGCCTCGTGAAAACTTCAAGTCTCTGAATTTCTCAAACTCGAAACTACAACATTTCAGTTCACAAAATCTAGATTCAATTTTGCATTTCAATTTCAGTTCAGTGTGACCCAACCACACTGCAAAAACTGGAATCCAAGCCAATATTTTTAGAAAAAACGTCTCATTATTCTTGACATGAGCCACATTCAACTGACAACTCTAGAAAAATGCCTCCTCTCAATTTATTTAAGGACAACAAAAGAGTTCTGAAATGCCTGTGATGAGTAGAAAAAAAGAATCTACAAATGGAGTAACAAAAATTTCTTGTATTAACCTCTTAAGACCTGGTGTCCACATATGTGGACAAAACATTTCTGCCTCTCAGACCCATGAAACTTTATTTTTTAAAACTTTAAATTCTTAGCCACATGTAGGGACACTTCCCACATCATGTTTTAGTGATATCATAACTCTACACCCATTTCAGAAAGGAAAAAAAGTGTAGTTATGGACAATAACACTTATAACTAAAAACTAGTAGCTAACTAATAACACTAAAAAAATAACTTCCCGTACAAAGACCAAATTTATTTTTTATACTTATTAGGTCTTACTTATCCCAAATAGCAAAGAGAAATAAAAAATGCACACAAGAAAAATGCTCGGGTCTTATGAGGTTGAGACATCTTTCTAATCTCAAGAAACTGCAAACAAGCAAATTTTTCTTCTCCTATTCGCAGATTTTTGACTCGTTACAAGCATTCAAACCTCAATTTTGTGAATAAATAACTCAAAAGAAGACACTGTTCTGGACTTGTCAATTGAATGTGGCTCAGATCAAGAATAGTAAGATAAATTTTACTAAAAATAAAACATAAAAAATGCTTAGATTTAAGTCTCTGCAGTGCATTACAGCACTTTATCAAGCTCAGATCTGCACACAGACTATTTTGAATTCAGCAGGAGAAGATAGGTTTACATCAAAGCATTTATCATTTGAAACACTTAGAATCTAATCAATTTTATCCACAATATTCATATAATGTACAACTTCCAATAATGGTCTGTCTCATTTAAAGGCCTAGTCTCAATTAGAAGCCTGTATAAATCTTCGCTGGCAGTCTGTGCAATGACAAGCCTTTTTTTTTTCTTTTCTTTTTTCATACCCTTGCTGAAATGCCTCATGTTACATTTACTGATCAACAAAGCAGCACACAAAGCAACTCACAGGGGGACCTGAATGTCATCAAGCTGTCGAGTTTATCCATTAAAAAGCAGCAGGAGAACCATTTTCTATTGATTTCAAAGAGAATGGGGAGGAAACATTGCAGAAATTTAATTCATGTACAAGAAAGATGGTGACTGCAGAGTGACGTGAGGAGGGGGGTTTATGATCGGCCTGAGGAAATACATAGCGTGAATTCAGACATAACATTAAACAGGATTGCAGCCTCTTTCAAGTTGTCAGAGACTTTACTATGACTGCTGGCTTTAAAGCTGAACTCAAGGCTGAAATAAGAAAAAAAAAGAACAAAATTTAAATTGCATAATAATTAAAAGCCTGAATCCTTTTGGGGCCTGTCCCAAATGAAAGGCAGAGAGAGTTTACAGACTGAATCAAATAAAAGCTTAAGCTATAAATTGAAGTTTTATGATTGTCAAAATATGGAATAATTTGTTTTTTAAGGTCAACATTACTTTGCTGTTAAAATAAGGGAATTTCAACTGCTATAAAAAAAGCGCTGTGGTGACTCATCCTTTATTATGTGAGTGGAGTTGCCTGGTTTCCCCCATAGATATTTGGCCATCTCTCTCTCTTTCCCTGTCACCTGCTCACTCCTGCACCTGTAGCTCCTGCTCCTGCGCACCAGCTGCTCATTATCCCTCATTAACCCTTTCATTTAAGCTTGGTGAAAAGAGGAATGGGGTACCAGAGTGTTTTAGCTCCTACTGTGGTACACCGGCACTTCAGACTCTTCTGAGCACTGAGTATTACTAGATTAAAGTGGTTCTCTGTGATTTCTCAGTGACCTATTGCCCCTGTTTCTCCTTTATCCTCCAGTACTTCCTCAAGGCCCCTGCCACACTGCCGCTCTTTCTCTTTCTGAAACTTCACCTGCCTTCACTGTGCCAATCCTACACTTTCTGGAACTGCCTACCTCAACGGACTCTGGATTCATTCCCCATTGCGTCGTTGTGTTCAACTAGACTCACTCAAACTGCTTCCTTTGCCTATACTTGCTTTTGGGCCCCGGTTATTGGACTGGTTCAAAATCTCATGAGTGCTTTGGATATTTATTTTATTTTTTGGACAAAATGGGATGGGAAGGGGGGTTGGTGACTACATGTCCTTGCCACCTTTTTATTTCCAATACCAAGAAGCGCTCCTTCCTCTACTCATTAATTCTTAATATTGGATTATTTATACTGGGCTGGGTTTTAAAGATATATGATTTTACTCTGTCACAGTGACTTATAATTGTGCATGATTTGGTATGTCCCCATAAGTATGTACTAAGAACTTAATTAAGTATTCAAGGGCTTTAAAGGAGGTAGTGTTTTTTTCTAGTCTTTATATTATCCCTCTAATACTACTTTAATAGCTTTATACAGCTCTTGTTTTAGCCTCTGTCTGAAACTCTTCTCTTTTTTTCTCCAGCTTCTGTCTCTTTAAGGCTCCCTGCAATTAAAAAAAAGAACAACAAAAAAAACACCTTCACTTGGACTGGCCAGCCTTATAGAAGGCTTTGGTGATCTTTTGGAAATCAGGGGGTTTTGTAATTAAAGTTTCACAAGTTGCGTGTACTTAATGTTTTATTGTCTTTGTATAATAAACTGATTTTGATTTTAAGCTTAGTTTTGTGGAGTTACATTGTGATTCAGGTCTTGTTTCCTTGTTTTCTACATCAGTTATACAAATTTCTTGCATGTGTTGTTTATCACTTGTGTCTTCTTAAGTTCATGGTGTTCCGTCTTTTGTTTAGTAAATATAGCTCTCTGGTTGTCTGGTTGAGTTTTACTTTCTGGTCTTATGCATTTCCTTTCACTATGATCAGTCTTATTAGCTTCATGTGTGTCCTGCATCTACAACTGTTTCCCTTTACATGAAGCATATTCAATCTCTGTGTTTCTGTCCTTGTGTTGGATCATTACCTTCTCTTGTGTGTTCATATGGACATTGTTTTCAGTAAGTTTTGTGACAGTTTCCCTTTGTATTTATTAATTGTTTTACTATTGATCAGACACTAAGAGAATGTAACAAATATGTGCAGTTGAAATATATCAGTCTTTGCACTTTCCACTGAGTCATATAAAGCCTTCAAATGTTTCCAAAGGGCACAAATCATTATGGGCTCAATATTTCTCTGTTTGGTATTGATCACTCTGTATAATATTACCAATCTTAATAACTTAAAAGCAAGAATTAGCTCATAAAGTATGTTGTGGTTATTTAAATCCCTCTTACTTTGATGATAATCACCTCATCATGGAACTGTGACCTTAACAAATTCCCATGATGAGTGAGACTGTGGCTGTTTCAACGTTTCTCTCTTCCCAGTGTCCGAGCAGCCTAGAATAATAACTTGATCAACATTACCTATACGTGCTGGATCGTACTGACTTGCCCTGCATGCCAGGAATGTCAGTCTGCCCCTGGCAGACTGACCTGCCCACTGGCCATCTCTTCTATTATCTGTTTTCTTATTCTTTGTGTGTCCTCACTGAAGGGACTTCTGGCTGTTCCAAGGGCAAGGTTAAAACTCGGGGTAACTAAGATTCCAATGCTACCTGTGTTCAACAGCTCCCCTTGAGTTTTGAAAGAAAATAACTGCAACCTAAGAAGGCCTTATGCTGCCTTTTATTGTTTTGTTTTTCCTATTGTGAGATAAAATGAACAGACAAGACTACCTGCTCTGTTTTTACTGGACTGGCCTGGATCACTTCTGTTTCCAGAGTCAATTTAAAGCATGTTTTTTTTTTTTTTTGCCTTCCTTGCTTTGCTTCATTTGTGTGTTTCAAGTGCGTTTCTAATTTCATCGTGCTTCAGCTGAACCGTTTACTTTTGACGTTTTCATATGTTTTGAAAGATGCATTGTTTCTGCATTTGCAGCCAAAATTAATGATGGGAACTTTGGCTTTTTTCAAGGAGCTGGTTCTTTTGTCTCCCAAACGACTCCCTTGTTTTGCATAACCCGGCAAACACCAACATTGGCAAATATAAACCCTTATCATTCAGGGTTTTTATCAGAAACCTCACAACTGGCTTGTGCATTTCTTCTGCAACAAAAGTAGATATTTTTACATTTTTTAATAGTTTAACAAAATATTCTTTATTCTCTCATGTGATAGGCTGCCTGGCTGCCATGCTGTCAATTCAAACAAAGTTCTGCAATGAGCACAGCTGAGCAACGAAGGGGGAAAAGTTGACACATATCTCCCAACTTACTTCAAGGTAAGATAAACATTAAATTGCACAATTCTTAAAAAATCAGAAATCTTGCCTGTATTGAGGGAATGTTAGTGGTGAGGGGTTTGATCTGCAATTTTGATAAATTGATGCCAACATTGGTGTCAGTATTGATCAATACTTGCAAGATGAGACTGACAGAGTAGATTATTAGTAAATTGCTGGTTTCCTAAATACTATTATGTTTCTGTAATAGTTATTCTACCAGTATTTACAAGCCCTTTGATCAAAAGGATAGATTTATGGCTTATATGTTAAAAAAAATTCTGCCAATGAGGTAAGAAGAAAGTTTCTTGCATTAAGACATGAATTTGATGAACATGTTTCTGGACTTGTCAGTTGAGTATGGCTCATATTAAGTTTAATATGGTAATTTTTACTAAAAACGAAGACAGACACTTACTTGGATTTCATTTTTTGCAGTGCATGAACGTGCAAATGTACCGAAAAACTAAGAAACTAGAAAAACTTAGAGCACATGAATATTTTCTGGTTGAAAATTTAGTTTGTGACTCTCATTCATGAACAGAGACATTGATTAATTCCAACAAGGTGACAATGATTTTTTTTTAACCACTTACACATCTAAGGGTTAAACTTGCGCATTTTTAAAATAGAGCAGACAACTATGATTTACCTTCTCATTCTTAAGGGTTCCCAAAAAGAGAATCACATGCCACAGCTGCAAAATTGCCAATATGTCATGTTTCTTTAGACTTCAGTTACCCAATCCTCTGAATGACACAAGAAATGAGTCAATGTCAGAATGAGCTGTTTGGCATTGGCATTAAGGAGATTGGGCACACAAATACTGAAAAAGTGGCACCAAAAAGAAAAAAAAAACAGCTTTTCAACAGTATGAGGTTATAACTATTATTTCTGCAACAAAAAAAATCCTCTAATCACAATTTTTCTGTGTATTGTGCTAGGTTTGAATTACTTTAGGAACATGTAGTTGCCTTTTTTCCTTTCACTAGGTAATAATCCCCTGAAGACTGAAACTCATCATTTCTAATTATTTCATTCTTGAAAGTTGAGCAAATGGTTGAAAAGTGTTGATTTTCCTACTTAAAGTTATACGACACGATCAAAGTCATTTTACTCTATTCAGCCACTTATTGCTCCCATGCTTTCACTCTCTCAATAACCATGTACCTGTGAGTATCTGTAATATATTCTTCATTGATTGTTTTGAAAGCTGCTCCAACTTGAGTCGTCACACATTAAAAGAGGGATGATTTTTTTTCTTTAAAACTTTACCTCTTTATTCAGTCTGTGTTCGCATAATGTCTTATCAAATTTGGTCTACCACATCTGAGACCTCTCTGCTCTATTACCTTAAAGGTAGAATTAATCTAGATTCTCATCAGACTTTTTAACACATTCCCCCTTATCACACTCATTTTATGTATTTCTGTGCCTATCTTCTTCATTTTCCCTTCTTCTTTCAACTCGCAGTCCATTTTTTCCCCCTTAATTTAATCTTATTTCACTCTTTCTCTGTAATTCTATGCCTGTATGCCCTAACTGATGTGCCTGCCCTCTCAGTTCAATTTCTCCATTTAAAGCTATTTCATTCTCTCTTTGTAATTCTCCTATCTCTTCTGCACCTTTGTGTATTTAATCACAACCCCAGAACTCAGCTCCTTGGTGTAATCAGGCTATCATTTTGCTGTGTGACTGTGTTTCAGTGTAATTTTGTGTGATTAGATAATCAAACAGCACTCCAGAGAACGCCTCTCATTTGTAGTCATACTCTTAAGTGTGTTCATATGTTCGAGCAAACAAAGGGAGAGAAGGTAAAAAGAGAAGTTGGGTTCAATGTCAGGGGTGTGAAAGTGGGCGGGGCACTCATCAAAACCAGTGACTAATGCACTAAATATTATACATTTCAAAATCATAACATAATTAATGTTAGCTTGAACCCTCTGATGCATGAATTATGAAGGTTAGTATCAGGATTTCTTTTTGTGACTTTTTTTTGTTTGACTTCTTTTCTTTTTGGTAATTTCATGAATAATGTTACAAAACATTTCAACTTTCTTTCATCCATTTTAACACTGAATAATTTGTAGTTTATAAGCTTGTCACCTTCAAATGTTTGGAAAAATAATTGAAAACATTTTTTCAGGCCCTAAGAAGAATAAAAATATCCTGACACAGGCTAATATGAATTTCCACCACATGAACCATTGAATTTACATAACTTTTAAATAGGTGTCCACTGTAGTGACCACTATGCACCACAGGGTTAATATATCTCTTTTAAGTAAGCCACTTTTTGATAATGTCCCTTCCCCGAAAAAAGCAATCAGTCAATATGAGTGTTGGTCGAAGTTAAAATAAAGGGTGTTCGAGAACTTAAACTGAGATATTTATGAATTGTGTTGTTTGATGTTATAAGCAGGGGTGAAAGTAGTGTTAAATTCTTGCCTGTACTAAACCTTTATCCATAGAGGCCCATTCCTGCCATTCAAAAAAATAAAATAAAATAAGAACTTGGATTTGTTTCTAAATTTTGAGACAAAAAAAACTTACTTGAAAGGTCAAAATTTAGAATAGAATATCAGATTTTTAAGATAAAAAGTTGAAATCGTGAGGAAAAAAGTTAAAATTTCAAGAAAGAAGGTTAAAAAATTGAGATAAGATCAAAATTTGAGATAGAACAAAACATTCTTTAGATAAAAAAAATTAGAATTTGAGAAAAAAATTAAATTTTGAGATAAAAAGTTGAAATCATTAGAAAAAAAGTCAAAATCTTAAGTGAAAAAGTTAAAAAACTTGCAATAAGATACCAAAATTTTGAGATAAAAAGTCAGAATTTTTAGATTGAAATCATGAGGAAAAATGTCTCCAAGTAAAGACTCTAACACATCACAGGTAGTTTGATAAGCTAAAAGTATTTATTTATTTTTTCATTTTACAATCAAAATACGTTAGTTTTCATGACTGCATGATGCTAACGGATCTATTTTCTGTCCCAGACTGCGGCCATGACTTGTTTTGAATGAACGCTTTAAAGCAGACAGTTACTCTCCAGTCTTTCTGGTTCTGTGTTCCACCACCTTATAATCCCTGGTTTTAAGTGTACAAAAAGACAAACAGTGATTGAACACAGAGTTTACACAAAGTCTACAATAAATACTTCTACTTTTATGTTGAAAATATAAAGTAAAAGCATAACATAACATTGTAGCTGAATGGAGAGAGAAAATTTCTTCTCAGCCTCATTTAGTCTCTGAATTTGGTCTTTTTATATTTCCAGCTACCTTTAGCCTCAAGAGATTAGGACTTCTTAGAGAAATGCCTCAGGTTGCATCACTTTTTTTCATCTTTTGCTCTAAAGTCAGATGTGCTGGTTGAAGTTTCTTTGATGTGCATTAATCAGGGTAGTAGAAGGTGAAATCCAAGGTCACGGAGTAGAAATTTCAATTTGCACTTGAGAGGAAGCTTTTTCGAAAGCTGTTGCTTTTGATACACGGGGTATCGTGTGCTGCTCTGGGAAATTTCCAGACTTTTTGAAGGACAAGGTAGAGTCTATTTTGAGACAGGTCGGTCATCTTCCAAAGACTTTGTGTCTTAATGCAGTCCTCAGTGATGCCAAGAATTTTAAAATCCCTGACAGACCTGAGCAATGAAAACAGCTTAACAAGCACATGTCTCATTCTCAAAGCAAAACACAGCTGTCAGTTTCATCTTTACTCCTCTGTCTGATATTCCGAGGAACCCAAACAAGTTGAGAAACAAATCTATAAATAATGTGAAAAAAATGCAGGGCTGTTTATTGATTCTTTCTAAATTCCTTTGATGAAGCTCTCGGTCTGTGCCAACAATATTTGTTTGCCTCTTTCTGCTGGCATCAAAACAACAACCCTTATCATCATGTCATACACGCCTTGTCATTATGCATTCACATAACTGACAGCTTGCCATTTTGTTTCTGTAACAATGGAAAGGGCAAAAACTAACAACTCCATTGTTCCATAGATTCTGTACCGAGCCCAATTTGAAGCAAACTCACAAAGAGTTCTGTTGAAATAGGGGTTTATTTTACTATACTGAGAACATTTACGGATTGATTTATAGAGCATAGGTGGTTATGTGTATCAGGATCCTGAAAGGGTGAGCAAGAACAAGGTATTCTCTAAATTAAACTTCTGCTCTTTATGCAGGTTTCTTTTATAAAGATTTTATCTGCAAAGTTCAGCAGAGAATTCTCTAAAATTCAAATTAACTAGTGACCTCTTTCACAACCCCGTCTGTGAGCTGAAAAGCAACAGAGAGTATAAAGTGTCAGTTTGAAGTAATGTCTGTGTACAACTCTGGAAGTTGTGTAAAGCTCAGATCACAGAGAAATATAACATCTATTCAAGGTTATGTGCGTGTTCTGATACACAAAGGCAGTGGCTCCCAACCCTGGCCAAGCTTTCTATTACGATGAGAAAAACTTCCATCAAACCATTGAAGTATTTCTCTCTCTGAAAAGAGTTCAGATAAGCTACAAAAACAAACACAAAAAAAACTTAAAAAACAATGAAACATTGTTTTGAGACTCAAACTGAAGATCTTCACAGGAGTCAGGAGAAAGAAAGTTTCGATACAACTAGAAGTTTTCTTTTAAAAAGTTACTACAACTTTTTTCCAGTTACTTCCAAATCACATTATAAGCTTTCTTATGGCCTATCTGCCGTTTTATGTTTAAAACTATTATAAATGCTATAACATACTACTGGCAGAATTAAATATTTATGAAGAGTCACTTCTTCACCACCATTAGTAAACTCTGGGGCTAATTAGCATTCATTAATTTATCAGTAATATCTGCTCCACTTATCACTATCTTGCCTTTTTTTTCCTCTTCATGTTTTTGGCTCTTTCATTTCTCCCTCCCAGCTGAATTATTTCTCTGCATGTTTTTTGTTACTTTCTTCAAAAATGTTGTTCTCCGAAGAAAAAGCGCATTGGGGTTTGAGTGTGTCTACTGTCATTGCATTAAGTTGTGGGTCGTTGCTAGAGGTTGAAATTTGTCCGCCCTCCGGGGCCCCTTACGGTTCTGGGGCCCTGAGTAGTTGCCTGCTGGCAAATGGTGGCTCTGATGTTTAAGCTATGATAAGTAACAAAACTAAGTTGCAACTTTACAAAGAAAAGTTTAGGGAACTTAACCCCAAAGAAAGATGTTCGCCCGGAGCCACTATTTAAATTAATTTGAGATTTTTAGCTAGTCCTGCACACTATCTTAATTCTGTCTTTGGAATAAAATTGCACATAAATCTTCAAGCAAATTGTTGTAAATAGCTTATTTTGATATAATAACACATTTGGAAAGGACAACAGCCAATCATAGACCAGGATTTAAGTGTAGCCAATTAGATATCAAAGAGGAAAGGACAAATCTGTCCCTGGCACAGAGACATCAAAAAGTGGTGGTTAAGTAAGACATAATGTATAGTGAGCAGGTGGTAATGCTGATTAGAACCCCTATGAAAAGTTAAATACCTATTTAAAGTAGTTCTGTTACTTCACCATAGTGGCAATGGATAAATCAGGCAGAATTAGCTTTGAACGTCTCATTTTCCTCCTAGGGTGAGTTAAAACTTTAGCCCTTCTATTGGCATTTTCCCATTGCCACAGTGTTAACAGGTAGGGTCAAAATGTGCCAGATTCTTCACAGATGATTGATTTGAATTGTGTGAACACATTGTCCTGATGCTTTGTGTTGCTTTTATATTATTTTTCACTGTTGCTATGTTTTTTTCCCCAATCACAAAAAAGTATTGTACATGAAGCTGGTTGGTCACCACAGATGTCACAACTAAGGAAAACTTATTACGAAAGCCTTCATTTCTATATCACAGGGAAATAAGTTAATTCTGTGTCAGCACTCTTTTGGAGACAGCTCCTTTCTGTCTTGTGTTGCCAACATAAATCAGATTTGGTTCTAACTTTCTGTCGCCAGAATGTCAGTCTGTATTATTCTTGCTAAAAAGAAGAACAGGATCAGAGGGAAATATCACAAATGCCCATTTTAATCTGTGCCAGATGTAGGGGTGTGTTTGGGGTCTATTTTTGATTAAGAGCAGCTGGCAGCTGCCAGGGTTACAGCGAGACAACAAGACTGAAAGTAAACAAAACTTGCACCGTAGCCTTCATGACATGGGCAGACAGCTGCTGTTAGTGGCACTAAAAGACTGAGCCCACATTTGCATCAGATTTAACCAAAGTGACTCTTTAGTTACATTGTTTGGTTAGCCATTTAGCGATCAAAGAAAAGGTAGAGTGAAGAGAATGACTGGCTTGTTGCTTGTTAACAGGCAAAGCAGGAGAAAATGTTTTTGTTTTACACTCCAGCAGAGTCAGGAAAAACATTTTTTCTCCAAACAAATTCAAAGGGCAAAGCCATAGAGTGCAGAATAATGACTCTCTTTTTTTATTTATTTTTACTTATACTAACTGCAGCTACACTTTTTTCCCCCTTTCATACACTGTCTTTAGTTTGAAGACTTTTTAGGTAACTCAAAAGATTCACTGTTTCAAAACTTGGGGACTTGATTCTTCATCCTTTATTACTTGTAGCACATTGTGTTAAATACAGTCATTCTCTCCTTCTTCGACAAAGTGAAAACCACACAATGGTTTTGCCACTTTGCCACTAGATATTTTTACCTTGTGTAAATACCTCTGCTTTCACATTTTATTGTTGCAAATGACAAAAGTTTGTGAAGCTACCGAAAGAGGTTGACGAATCTGGTCACAACCTTGGGCTGAACCCACATTTTTAATTAAATAAATTAATTTTTTTCAGACTTGGCAGTCAGCTAAACTAATCTTCTGTTAACTTTTGTAAATGCAGTCAAACCTAAACTTTTGAGGTTGGATTAATAAAAAATGTAACAGCTTGCAGGCACAGATATTACAGGTGTTTTGGTGTAAAGTGTGACCCAGTTAATTGGTGTCTGTCAGCCAAGTGCTCCTCTCTTAATGTCTGAAGTTTGTCATTAAAACATATCTAATAGGTTTATTTTTACATTATTATAAAAAATACACAAGGGTGCATTTGTCCTTTCATGTTTCAACAGCTGTTGGGATTGTGAAAATCAGCAACAGGTTTGGTTCAAGTCCACTTTTCAGCATAATTATTTTCAGCTACAGTTTTTCTGAGACTGTTGTGATCACAGTTTGTTGAACTTGTGTCTGAGGTTAAGCATGATGACGTAGCTTGGAGAGGGGTTTATTTAATTGCTGGTTAAATGAAAGCACACTTTGTCAAAGTTTTATCATCAGGATATAATTTATTCATTTATTTTCTTTATGAAGATTAGTTGGATTCATATTCTGCATCCAAAAACAAATCTATGCACCACTGGGTGGCAATCTCATCTTGAGTGATTTAGCATTAAGACTTTCATAAATTGGACAATACCAACAAACACACAACCACAAAAGAAAATCAAGCTTTCGGGTCAAAATATTATTTTATTGAGTGATTACATAATTATTTAATTTCTGCTTTTCCAAACATTTCATCAAAGCTGTGGTGCATTTACAGAGAGAAGTATTCTCTGACAGTTTTATTGCTGCATCATTAAAAAAGAAAGAAAGTCCATCTTGGTGTCTAGTGCATCACTTTCAAACAGTTCATATCAGTTTAAATCAAAGTTTCATACTTTATAACCAATCGCTTCTGTGACTGTCCATCTTTCTGTCACTCTCTGCATCCGTCAGACTCTTCCCTCTGTCTTTCTGTCTGCTGCTTCTTTGGGTGTGTGTGTGTGTGTGTGTGTGTGTGTCTCCCTGTCGCCTCCTTGCTTCCATCTGCCCATCTGTATGACACAGTCTGTCAACTGGTCAGTGTCTTAATAGTGGCCCCTGTCACATCAGTCTCGGTTTAAGTTATCCAGCCCCACTCCGTCTGTCAACTGGATGTTGTCATCAGCAATTGCATTCTGGGAATCGTCACTGTTTTCTTGACCTATCTTTGAATAGCTCACAGTTGTACTTTCTCTTGAGGACAGAGATGACATTGGATTGTGATGGTCCGTCAAAAGGAAGTTGAAGTTGAAGTATTAACAGTCAATAGATTTTAAAAGATGTTTATTGTTTATTGTTGCATTATTTTTACCAAGATTCATTCCTTCATATCTCTCTTCTATGATTATTCCATCCCATTTTTCACCCATCCTTCCTTTTACTTTATTAACCAGAATAAAGGACACATTTTTTTTAAACTGAAAATAATGTGGAATTAATGGGTTGTCTTATAATTGGGGTCTAACCATTAATATTTGCTGATAAGATCCTTGTGTGGGTATGTTGCACAATTGCAAAAGCAGGGGGCGCCAGCTTTTGTAAAGCCAGTGACCTCACATGTCAAAAAGGACCATTCTGTCTGTTTCTTTCTTTTTTACGTCAAACTGCTAGACAAATTTATTTCACTGTTATGGTTAATGGATTTCTAATGTTAAAAATGTTTAAATAGCTAAGTGAGTGGTTTGATTAGGCACTGCATTTCAAAAACAGATCTTAGCAGTTGTATTTATGGCCAAAAATGAAAGCAGTCTCTAATATCATTTTGATATTTGTTTAAAGAAACTCAGTAAAAATAGCTTCTTTTGACAAATTAAATTTGGTTATCTAAGTATTTTTCTGGAGGTTGGTCTTGAAAAGAAGGGGTTTGACCAACAGTTGTGCCCAAAAATTTACACCCCCCAGCAGAATTTCTGATTTTTTGGCCTTTTCTCAGAAAATATGAATGGTAACGCAAAATCCTTTCTATCACTCATTGTTAGTGGTTGGGTGAAGACATTCTGCTGGAGGTGGTGTAAACTTTTAGGCACAACTGTATAAACAGGGTTGTCTTTTATTTGTGTAAATGCGGCAGCCCCTGATCAAAAAAACAAATCTAGGTGTTTATAAAAGCACACGTGATAACATATTTGTTCCATTTCAGCAAAATTTTCGAGCTCATTGTGAGATTCTTACATTATGTCATTCACAACAGCTTGCACGCAGGGCTGCAATTCCAGTTGATTAACTCCCTTTACAGCCATCTGAAGTCAGCAGGTAGGCTCCATCTGCAGCGTCTCATTTCAGCCACAACCAATACACATGCTTGTACCTAGCAACCTATTATTTTACACAGTAACCATTAGGTTGCTGCTGCTGCAAAAAAGCAATCTAACCTATGAGTTTATATCAACATTACAAGAAAACTATTTGAAATGGTGATCATTTCTCAGTTTATAATCATACCATGTTTTCCAAGAAATACAAACCACAGGTAAAAGGTCTCCCTATTAATTTTCCTGATCTTTCCTGTCACACCACTTATTAATCTTGTGTGTTACAAAGTACATGGTGATGTTGTCATTGAATTACGAGCATGCACAGAGCTATAAACCATTCACATGGCGTAAATAGACCCTACATCATTTGGAGAAAAGGCTTGATGCCATACATTCTGTTGTTGTGACTTAAAGACCCTAATATCAAGATTGCAGCTGCTTTCCTCTCATCAATATCCCATAGGCCAAGGCACTATAAGCGAATATGAAAGGCTCTGCAATTCTCATTAAGGCCTGAGAGGGAAATTGGTTTTATCAGCATGAGAAGGAAACATTCTCAGCTCTCTTTTAAGTTGCTGTAATATTATAATGGAATGTATATGGCAAGTGTTCATTTCTTATAAATTAGAAATGCTCAAAGTGAATGGAGCAGCGCAGTGACCTTGGCCATTCACTCCGGTGGTAAATATTGCTTTCTTTTTAAAAGCAGTGAATGTGGGTAAGACCTTGAATATGACTGAAGCACCTCTCAAATGAATGTGTTGGAGGGAAGTTTAGCTGTTACGTTAATAATGATGTATATTATTATATTACATTAATTGCATGGTCTCAGTTAAGTATGCAGTGATATGTTTGTGACAGATAAAAGAAATTCTCAGTCACATTCTTCAGTAAAGCTTTTGTGAAAAGTCTAGTGGTCTCAAGGAAAGTTAATATCCAAACACTTCAGTCGGTCTAACTTTATTTTTTTGCATGTGGTAAATTATATTTGTTGGTATCTGATAGAGATAAAATGATGTGACTTTTTTTCAAGGCTTATACCAATACTTATTAATGGAAGTCAAGGAGGAACTGGTATTTGGAGCTAGTATCTGTTAGCTGTAAAAGTGAAAATATTGGTGTTTGAACAACACAAACTCCAACAATTATTCTATGTATTCTCTCTACGTATTATGGTTGCTATTGTGGCCGCTCGGGATAGCTTCTCCCACTCACTATCATTAACACACAGTCACTTATCCACTGGGCACGCTGTGATTGGCTGGTCACCACCCAAAACCGCACTTACTCTCCGCCCAGAAACTTCCTGAGTTAACCAAAACATCAACATAACAGGCAAAGGAGGGGTATAGGAGGGGGTGAGGCCGACACAGACACACATGTATAGAGGCCCATAGATGACGATTGAGCAGGATTATTCCCGTAAGAATTGACATTTTATTTTTTAGGAAAGTCCTGCAAACTCTACCTTTGATCGTATGTTTATTTAGGTGCCTGTGATGACTATCTGAGTAATCTTGAAAAGTCTTATCTCTGGATATATGCCTGATCATGATCAATAACTTAGAATAAGATTATCAGCACTAAAACAAGTTATTTCTAAATGCTACTTCTTAGCTTCTGAATCAGGTCGAGTGGGACCGAACTAATATGTGACACATTGGAGTCTTTGTGAGAACACCAATCTGGGAGCCCAAAAAATGCAGTTTTAAATCATCTGTCATTGGCCCGTTATTAATAAAAATATGTATCAAAATACCAATATTGGTGCTGATAATTACCCATGTGGAATGCCAAAGGCTGAGATTGGTAGAGCACATCTTCACTCTTTTTCATATGCATCCATGGAAAGCCAAGGCAGTAAAAGCAGAAGCAGCAAAGACCCTTGGGTACAAAACGGTGACAATAGACATCTGGTGAAATCATGAGTTGCTAAGCAACTTGTTGGGAAACAAGAGTGGGCAGGCCGTAGCAGATTCACTACAATGCTCATTTAGACACTTACCAATTGACACATAGATGTAATCAGCTGGGCTGAGCTTGACTTCATGACCCGCCTGAATAACACTATGCTTCATTTTTCATTCATCCTCCGTGGGTCAGTGGTTGAATGATTATTATATAGCTGCATTGTGGCAGAAAGAACAGCACCAAAGGACAATTAACATCTCCATCACTTTTGCTCCTTGACGAATGACATCCCGGTATGATGATCGGTGGGCAAGTTTGAGCACACCCACCCACTAGTGTGAAGGGAATCCATGAGACCAGAGAATGTTTTGATCTTTCACACCCACCCCCTAACAGAATAGTCTGGTGGGTATGAGTATGGATGGGCATGTTTTATGCAATATCTCCTGACATGTTGGAATGATTATTTATCGAAACAATTTGGGGGGGAACACGGGTAGTGGCCCCAACAGGCCGGGACAACGAATCTATGGGGGCAAAGAATTTATCCTTTCACTTACAAATCCATTCATCAAGCTGTCTGGAGGAGGAGTAAACAACAAAGCCGCACACCTCCTGAGCTCTCCTCAGTGGGGTCTGCTGGGTAGATGCAGCTGACAGCGGGGGCAAACCATTAAGTCCCTACGTGCACCCTGTCACAGATGAAGTGACAGCACCCCATGGTTTCTACGCTCCCATATGACATCTGGAAGGCATCTGGCGTAAGTCAGAGCACCATCAGCTTGTTTATTCATTCAGTTAGTTTCACACGTGAATATAGAGGTTGTCTGTCCTAAAACCGAAATACCATGAATGACTTCTGGACCACACTTGTAAAGTTTGACCACCTTGCAAGCCTCTTGTCTTAGTGAAAACATAAAATGGTGGCAAAACAGAAGAGGGAAATTGGTCTGGAGGAGGAAATGGAACAAAGTACAAAAGGCCAAGAGTGAGAGAGGAGCACTCATATACTTGAATGACAAGTTGTGTATGCTATTTATTCAAGATTGTCAAGCAGTGGGACAGCTACCCTCCTGAGAGAATAGGAATATTAGCTGGCACTCCCTGAACCAATGAAGATAGATTTTTTTATCTCCTTTTTTCTAAGATTTCAAAAATCTTTGTTCTACGTAAATGGTTAATTGGAAAATCTCCTCAGAGTTGTCCACTTTTTTTCAAATATCTTTTTCCTGCCTCTTCTAACTCCTTTGTTAAAATTAATCCACCCAAATAGATGTTCACTGTTTTCTTTGTTGCTCTTATTTAACATTCTGCAATTGATGCGGCAACAATGAAAAACCAGAAACAGATCAAACTTTTACCTCTGTATTATTTTGTTTCAAGTTTGAATTAAGACATCACAATCACATCCTCTAATTCAGTCTGATCTGTATCCAATGAACACAATCTATTTCTGGAACTAATTTTTTTTTTTTAACCAGCCATGAACTAAACTGAACTGGAAAAAAGACCTGTGTGGCTTTTTTGTGCAACCAAACAAGAAAACTACAGTTATGTTTGTTGTATAACTCACTGCTTCTGCACCATGAATAAACCTATTCATATGCTTTAAGCAATAATGTTTTATGCCATTATATTATGCCTACTTCCACTTAAGAAAGACCAATGAGTTTGTGTCTTCTAAGCCATTGTCAACACAAGTTTGATATTTTTCATCAAAACTTCAAGCACTTAAACATTTTTTTTTCAAGTCATACTTCAAACCCTTATTCTGCATTGGGATCTGAATAGATCTATGTCATCCTAGAAATTCTCAAGAGGTACCTTGTCTGGTATTTGTACATGCTTTTTTCATGCACACAGGTAGAAAATGCACTTCAAGAAAACAAATTCCTGCTCCTGAAGAACCCAAGGACAGGAGCAAATATAAAAGCAATAAAAGATATCCAGCAGATAGGCGCTATCTGCAGTCATCACACTGCAAGCATGCATCATGCTTTTGTCCTTGAGACATTTTCCCCTCTCCATCTTCCCTCTAATACTTACCCTATCATATGAAAAATGTGATTAAACTGTTCCACAGCTGTACAGCAATTTTCCCTGAGCTATCCTTTTTCAGGCTGCAGATGTAGCTGTCTTGCTGTCCCCACATGGATCACACCTCCTGTCTCTTATTGTATTACTTGTTTTCTCTGTGTTTTCAGGCGAAGGCCTTAGTCATGATTTGTACAATAAAACATTTCCAGTGATTCATGACTGAAAATAATTACAGTGAAAGTGAACATTGATTAGATTCAAGCAGAAAGCTTAGGGAGACAGAAGACAAACAAAAATCTGATAAAATTGTAGAGCCCCATGTTAGAGCATGAGAAACAATCCTTTTAAATACCCCCATTTATCTTCTTATTGAGTCTCAATTTCAAGTAAGGTGAGTTTAACAGAGGGTTTGGTCTTGGTCTGCTTCCACGTAAGACCTACTTCACTGTAAGGTAAGTGACCAAACATCCTCTTTTACCAGAACAAGTTCTCCTTTTTGATGGTGAAATTATGTCCAGGGGAGATTTTTATAAAATTCCCCAAAATGTCCAGGTTTTTCTCAGCTTGTACAACAGACCATTATTCTGATGCATCAACCTGTCAAGATGTTGAGCGTGTAGGAAAACATGCTCTTACTGCTCGCCCTGTGCTCTCAGACATAAAATTCTGAAGTGGAAATGCACTTTTACAGACAAACTGCAGATATACGGTAGTACCCCTGTTTTTGGTTGTGGTGGTGACCAGTGTTGAGAATTTTTTGGCCCATATAAAGTCAAAATTTGAGATAAAAAAAACCAAACCAAAACAAAACAAAACAAAATTTTGGCATGAAAAGGTAAAAATTCTGTGAAAACAAGTCAAAATTCTGAGAAATTTTTGTCAAAATTCTGCAATAAGTAAAAATTCTGTGAGATTTTAGTCAATATTCTTAGATAAAAAGTAAAACTTTTGAGGAAAACATATTCTAAAAAATGTGAGCAAACAAGTAAGTTATAGGATGAAAATTCAAATATTGGGACAAAAAAATAAAAAATGTTGAGATAAGAAGTAAATATTTTGAGATGATAAAGTCTAATATTAAATACATTCAGGTCAAAAGTCTGTGGGAAAAAAAGGTAAAATTTGGACTTTTATCTTAAAGTTTTGCTGCTGTATCTTAAAATTTAGACTTTTGAGTGAAAAATAAAGAGATCTCAACAAAGCCAGTTTTACCTTTTCTTAATTTTAACTAGCCAAAATGGGATTTCATACTTATTTTGTTATGGAAATGTTCCCTTTGATCAGAAAAGGAGAGTTCTACTGAATCTATCACTTTTGAAGCTACTTTGTCGTCCTTGAATATCTTTGGGTATTTTCTCCAAGAGGCCTGGTAGGTAATCCTCTTTTTTGGGCTTCTGGAGTATGATCACCCCACTGTAAGATCTATTTTATTCCATTTCTCAGAGTTGTTCCCATTCCTCCATTTCTAGTTAGTCCCGGTTTCATAGTAGTAGAAAGTTTCACTCCTGGTTTGCTCCTTCACAAAACTCGTTTTGCATAGTGTTAATGTGCGCAACAAACTCTGCCACAGTAGATGTTAAGTTTCATTGTATTGTTCCATATGTAGCATTTCTAAGTAGAGATTGTTAGCATTTTATCCAGTGCTGTGGCAGAAAGGGTCAGATTGATTTGAAAGCAAAACTCATTTAGTCAGCATCAGCTTACCTGTTTTTGAAGCCACATTGTTTATAAATCAGCATATTTATTTATTTATTTAGTTTTACAGAAGTTTGGTCTTTTCTTTTGTTACAAAACAAACCAATGAATAAATGAAATAAACTGAATTGTTCCCTAAGTTTTGGCTGTTAGGTCAAAGCTTCTCCCTGTATCAGTGAAAGAACATTTGTACTGCAATGTAATGGAAACTGTCATAAAAAAGAAATACAAGCAAATAGTGCTATGTTACGGCAGCCGTGAAGAAATTGTAAATTTTACTTTTGGCTTCCTCTACCAGACTTTCATCACCTTAGTTTAATTTGATTCCCAGATTCGTCTTGAAGAATAACTCAGAGAAACACCTGCTCATTCGCACACAAACACACGCATATCAAAGGAAGCAAATCAATGTGTCTGAGGACCGTCATGTTTCCTAGCAACAGTACACATTCAGACAAAAACTGCCCTTCGACGGAGACTAGGAGTCAAAAGTAGGAGATGTGAGGGAGGAGAAGTGGATGAAGGGAAAATGGGATTAAGGCTGGACTAAAAGGATGGGCTACAGGGAATGATGGATGGAGAGGAGGAGGATAAAATGGAGGCAGGAGAGATAGAGGGGATGAAAGAGAAAAAGACAAATGGTTTGATGTTGCTTGTTGCCTTCCTGGCCTGAAGCTTTTATGATTTATGACATGTTTTTCTTGTCCTGTTCTGGTGCCACGTCTGACAACTTGCTGTATGGATGTGTTTAGGGACCACTCCAAGATGGTACAGATGGCTGTACGATGCTTAAAGAGAGGAGCGGCGAAACGGCAACAGACAAGAGTCGTTTAAGCATTTTAGTGCAAATTCAACCGACATGACTAAGCTAGTCTCAGTCTTATCTTTTGACTTTCACATCTTAATACTCAAAAATGTGTGAGTGGTCAGATTTGAAACGCAAACCTAAGCAAAGTCTTGACTCCAGATCACTTAAGGGGAATTGAGAAATTTGCCTGTCATGTAAGGTAACGTAACAAAGTGGATTATTGCCACCACATCCCAGGAGAGAAAATCCTATTTAAGCCACTATCTGTTTATAGAATGCAGTGGCAGAGACAATGGGGAGAGTCACCGTATCATCAAAGTCAAATTCTCTAAGGTCGGTTTGAAAAGTGAGTTTCTCTTGACAGCAAAACACCAGAATAATAAGAAGCTAATATCCATAGCATTAAAACTTCGGCTAAAAGTCTGCTTGGTAATTAGAAATTAAAGTTAAGCACCAATAAGTTTATCAGCTCCATAACTTGGTAATTATTTCAATGTATTTTCTTAGGTAAATGAGCCATACAAGCTCTCCCTGCTCTAATTATTGTCCTCAGCTAAGTACCAGGACATACTTCAATAAATATTTACAACCCTGTCGTCTTATAAAAAATACCCAGCTGTGCCGCTTCTCCCTTGGGCCACATCTGGTCTCAGGTTTCTCAAACCACACGAGGATCCAAATAGAGACGTATCCTTTGTCAACCACAAGATGGTGAGTCCGGGGATGTGCTGAGTGTGTGAACTGTCATCACCAATAGGGTGGTTAATTTAGGACATCAAACTCGCTCCTCATCCCCTTCTGCTGTTACTTATGCATGCCATGTCCAACCGCTCAATTATCCACCTGCTGGTTCCAATTCCTCAAAGTTCTCCCCGCAGGAAGCGCAGAATTGATCTCCTCAGCTTGAACTTTTTCAAGGCTCTGAATTATTTCTCATTTATGAATCACAAACCAAGAACTAAAGCAGTGAAACAAGTCCTATTAAATGTTTCTGTCTCTGGGGAAAGAAGTAATAGCTTTGACTCTGAGTCACGATTGTTGGTGGTTGACGGGGCAACAATGAAACCAAAAATTTTACTTTCTTTGCACGTTAGATCTGAAACGTTGTCAGATGTCTATCTCACTATAAGTCTGGTTTAACACAGGTTTTTTCTATCCATTCAAAGGCAGTTCCTCTGTGTTGCTGTTGCCAAGTTCTTGCTCATGGGCCTTTTTAACATGACAGGTGAAGTTTCATTACCTCAGCTGGTAATGATCGTGCAGATATGTCTGATGTGACCGAGTGAATACCTTTGTTTCTTTTTAAAAGGAACATCAGATAGGTAATCCATAACATTGTTTCTTTTAGAACTTATAAATACCTCCAGAAAGAGCCATTTTCATAAAATAAAATTTAGCTCTCTTTAAAAGAAAGTTTGAACACTCCTGCTTTAAATAATATTCTAAATAATAGTCTAGACCTGCCCCTTCAGTGGAGGGTCATTAAAGTAACCTTTTGTAGCAGTATGGCATGTGTATGAAAAACTGGTTCATTAATTGAAAGATACTTTTGTCATTATTGCTGACCTCGAGTCTACCGGGTTTCCAACCTTCTGTCTCTTAATGTCAACCTTGTTGAATCAAACAATGGCACATAAGTTGAATACTCAAAAGTGGTGACATTTCCTTTGCTCCAGGGATTCAAGATGAATTCTTGTGCATATAATGGGCATTCACTAAAAACCTTTTCTCAGAACGAAGCATTGAAAGTGAAGAGCTTTTTAAGACATGCATGCATAGATAGAAGAGTCCACTATATAGCTGGGGTGAAGGAAAGTGCTGTAGATAAGATTGAGCATGGACAACGATTTTAATTGAATTTCTTCCAGTAATGTGTTTAAATTCAGCGTGGATTCATGGAGGTAAAGCTTTTAGGCAATTTAATGAAGCTGTTTCAGGGTCATCGATTTTATTCCTGCTAGATGTGTGCAGTCACAAGCCAAAAACAGCATTAGAGCATGTAATACATTTCCCCCTGTGTCATGGGATCAGTGTTCGGACACACATTAATGTCGTCATTAGTGTTGTTTATCATGTTTGCTAACACGGTTCTAAGACATTTTCACCCTTGTGCTTTAGAAAAGAGGTGGAGACATGTTTCTGCATATATCCTGTATGTTGAATGGTTGAAGCATAGTTACACAATGTCCCAACAGTATCAGTATATGTGTGTGGTGTTATTCCTTGATTGTTTTGACTGCTCTGTGATGTCCAAACAATTTCCATTTAATACAAAAGCTTTCACCCTTTTTTAGGATTTCCAGTTGGTTGCTGACAGTTCTAAACCCTTATATGCATTGTTTTCCATGGCAGTAAGGTTTGGCTGAGGACATTTTCAGCCTTAGAAGCCATTTGTCAAGTGCCTTTAACGTCATCAGTTTAGTTACATCAACAGGCCTGTTGTAATTCACACCCTCTTACATTGAGATGTTGGCTCCTCTGTGACGCAGTTGGCCACATTACCCTGAATAGTTGCACCTGTATGCTTAGCTCGTGGGTGATAGCTCAAATTCAGAGTACTTAGGGAGTATTTTGATCTCATTTGTGGGGTGCAAAGCTGCAATGGGTTAACTACAGTCTGTCTGAGACAACGAAGTAGCACAATATGTATATACATTTGAAACTATTTCAGGCCTAGATTACATTGATACAAATATGTTAATCCTGACAACCAGGGTTGCACATTTTAGTATTGTTTTTTTTTTTTGCATTTCCAAAACACATGGTTCATGGGCCCAAAATCTGCAACCATTAACTTGAATTTATAAGAAGCCCTCAATTACTTTATGATGATGATGATACTTTATTGTCAGATACTAGATCTGAAATTCGTCTTGCATTTAAAACAGCAGCTCTGTCATACACAATTAAGGGGACAATATACACAGACACATAAAACATTCAACAGGGAAAAAAATGAACAAAAACGTCTACTCCAATTAAGACCTCACTGATTTTGACTGATTTTGTGGATTGAGCTCCTCATTAAGTTTCAGGGTGGACTGGTGTATGAAGGACTGTTTGAGCCTGATCCTGATAAAGCGCATGTTATGGCAGACACAATTCCTTTTATTAACTCTTAGAAATTATAACTCATACTGTACAAACTACGATGCAGTCGAGAAAATAGACTGTATTCCTTTTTGGATCTTTTTTTTTTAAACCCTGTGCTGGTTAACCAGAGAATTTAAAACCACTACAAATGTCACTGTGAAACCAGAACACTATTTATAATAACACTGGATGTATTTGTGGCATTACTTATTAAAAGTTGAAATGTATGACTCAATTGTGACAAAGTTCAAATAAAGAGAGTGACCATGTTAATAAACATGATGGACTATGTTCAAGGCTAATGAGATTAACCTAATGCATGGAGATTAAAAAAAAAAAGTTCTTTATTTTGCATAATTTAAATTATGTCATGCATGTGATCTAACTCAGGATGGGCCTTAAGCTCATGGCTCGACAAATTTTGTGTCAAGACCCAAACCCTAACCTGACCTGATCGACCAAATGACTTAAAAGCTGAACCAAGTTATATGCAGAGAGTTTTACATAAACTAATTTTGCATGTTTTTGTGACAAATTTTCTCTAGATATCAGGAAATATTAGAATGTCCGCAATCAAATTTCTTTCTTAGATGTATAAGTTTGGTAAGTACATGCCTCATGTGAGATAAAAAGCAGAAGCAAAAAGCTAAGAGAGCTTGGAACCTGGAGTCACTTGAAAGATTGCTCCCCAAATCTTAAAATCAGAGAGAAATTAGACAAATTGTGTTGCTGAGGAGGTCAAAGCCACAGGCCTCTAAATCAATCTAACTGAGGGGAAGGGTCTTTGCTCGAGAGCCTTGGAGCACATTTTAACATCGCTGGAGTGCCGGCATTAAGAAGAGTGCTTCCTGTAGACTTCACTCAAACCAATTCACTCTACCCCCCATCCTCCCCTAAACAAATCCCCGAGCCGTGGTGATGAACTGGATACATGGAAGGTTTATAATGAAAGGTCATGATATTCAGCACACATGAAGGAGGTAAAATTCTGTTATGTCAAATTATGTCGTGGCCCGTGGCAGGCCGAAACAGAATTGGATGGCGGATGGGAGTGAGTCGAAGACTGCTGCTGCGGGGCTCAAACTTAAAACTCAAAATAAATCAGAGAAGAGTTTAGAGGATGTTAAGAAAAGCACAGACTTACAGCTACAGACGACATATTTGAAGTTGTTGCCGAGAGAATACCAACATTTCTTTGACCGATTCATGACCTCTCCTAACGTAGAAGATCAGTTTATTCTTTAATTTTGTTACCAATGAAGAATTCTGCTGCAATAATGAAGGAAAAGTTAGAGTGACCATCAGAGTTCCAGTAAATAGGGTTTAATTAATATGTTCTTTGACAGAAAGCAGTTTTTTGGTTGAATAAACCTTTAGAAAGTACAAGTTTTTGGGACTGTAAGTGATACTTGGGTGAGGTAAACCTTGAAACTGTTATTGTTGAACAGAAATTTCCTCAGTGAAATGAGGCTTCAAACTATGTGTTCTGAAAAAGAAAGTACTTGGTTTGCAGACATCTTTAATGTCAGGCAGCCTTCTATCTTCGTTCAAAATATATTCACATAATTTCAGGGTACCTGAGCTAAGCAGCTACCACAAGAGGATAAAAAAAATAAAACATATCAAGAAATCTTAAGTCTCTTTGAAGCTGTGTGGGCGATATCTACAGTCTGTTGCGTGAACATCCTGTGGAAGCTCCGTACTGATTCCTGAGCTTGATGCCAAAGTAAAAGATATGATCCTCAAAGGGCAACCTTCAAAGGGCAATCCTCAAATGTAATTGCACATCTTTTTCAGAGTCAGGCTGAGAGAGACCGTTTGCAAGGTTTCTGTACGTGGTTTTTATCAGTTTGAGATCACAGAAGCCTTTTTAACGGGCTCATGGTAATTATAATTAAGTTGAGACTAAATTATACATGACGAATGGCATGAATCTATGCCATTAGTCATGTATAATACAGTCCATGTTCATTTATGTTCCTCTTAGAAGTTTAACACACTATTTGTTCTAGGATATGAATGATTTCTGAGGCAAATTTTTCACCGATAGAAAATGTATATATATGCTTTAGTGCGTCTTACTTCAGTTAATACCGTTGCCTACATAATACACTGCCTGGCCAACACACAAAAAAAAAAAAGTCGCCATCTGGATTTAACTAAACAAACAGGTACAAGCCTCCTATTAGACAATTACATCATGGGTGATTATCTTTCAGCTGGTAACAAGTTATTTAACCCCAGCTGATGCAATGTGTAATTCCTCATTCCTTCAACAACCGAAAGACACTTCCTATGGTCGTGGAAAAGATGTTTATTTGTTGAAGAGGGGTCAAATCACTGGCATGTTTAGAAAACATCTAAGGAGATTGCAGAAACTACTAAATTTGGGTTAAGAGCAGTCCAACGCATTATTTAAAACTCAGGGTACGAAGAGAAGCAGGTGAAGTGATGTATCCATCATGTGTAGTGCCTACTGTACAAGCCTGTGAAGGTAGTGCTATGTTCTGAGGTTGCTGCAGAGTTCCAGTAACTCCTTTAGGAAAAAAAAGTCTGAACAACATTTTATAAGGAGTGCATGATGTTTTAGAGTAGTACAAGATCAGTTTTTGACAAAAACAACCCTTTCAAGAGAGGTTTTTTTTATGCAGTAAGTGTTATCTGGCTAGCGATCTGGGTATTAAATGTTTTTAGTTCTAGAAAAAAACACAGAAGATCAAAGCCATCCAATTCCTTTGATGTTTTCATTGTTGTCTTCATGATTCTTTGTTTTCCTTCTTGATTATTTTTCTCTCTGTATTCACTCTTGTTACTAGAAATCAGATTTTGACGGCTAAATTGATTCCATCAGGGTTCACACTTTTGTTGTCTACTGAAGCTGAAATAATTGAAGAAATTAAGTTTTGTTGACAACAAAGCTCCAGTTTTTTGTCATCGATATCTTAACAAATGCATTTGTTTTTTCCCCCCTCACACTTCTGTGAACATTGCTTTCCCAAAGATCGCTTTATTTCCTTTGCCTTTTTTTTTTTTTAATGAACCAAAGCAACTAGAAAAACAGGAAACAGACTGACAAATCAACATGCACTTCAAAATGTGAGGGTTACCTAAGGTTCAAGAAGAACCATGTATTACTGGACACTCTTTAATGAAAATCTTTAAAATTTATTTATCTACTTCCCACTGCTTTCCACTCGGTTAAGTAGTTTTAGGTAAAGAGTGTGTTTATCCAAGATGACTAAGTATCCCCTTGTAAGTCCTGCCTCATCTGAAAAAATCAGCATTTTCCTGCTGCTCTTTACTCACTTGGCATATCCAGCAGTTATGCTACTTTTTTAGCAGGCAATATATCTACAAGCTATCACAATGAACTGTAAAAAACTTGAATACTCTATGCCATCATGATCCTAGTTCTGGCATTAAAAGGGAAAGTGTCATTGGCTAGAAGGGAAAAGCTCTGCAGGTGAGTAACACAAT
>RPOG01004852.1:9091-25015 GCA_008086565.1 Thalassoma bifasciatum
CTGACATGGAAATTGTTCCAGTCACCAATGAAGTGAAAAAACCTTTTTTATCAGTATTTCAGAGAAATCTACAAACTTTTCCACTTGGTCACAAATGTCATTTGGGCTCCTCTGGCTGATGCAGTTTCCTGTTTCCTGTTTTATTCTCTTCACTTTAAAATAAAAGTCTAATGTTACGGTTGCACCACCCTGACATTTGACAAGGTGAAAATTACGGGACAAAAGTTTTTTACATTTCTCAACAGCTTTAAAATTCTTTTTATTTGCAAAGAATGTTTTATTTAAAAAGGTTCAATCATAAAATAATGCCACTGTATTTTTAATTTCCATTTACAATAACTGACATTCAGTTTTTAGAGTTTAATTACTGTGGATACTTGTCAGGACGGTTGCACCACCTGACATTTTGGGGGTTTGAGGAACCAAAACACAAAGAAACATGTTATATTTTAATAGTTTAAAGATGTGTTCAAATAACACAGGTTTCATAGAATAAAGAAATACATGTGATGAAATACTCAATTCATGATGGAAGGAAATATTGCACTCAGACACAAAAAAGGGGACGTCACCTCATTGACCCATAAACGTATTAAAATGACGCCTGTGATGCTCCTTATAGGCCAAACTTTCTGCAGCTCTTCACAAACAGACGTCAACGTGCAGCAACAGCAACAGCAACAGCAACAGCAACAGCAGGGACATGAGGAAGCAATTAAACTGATCACTTAATACCTGATAATCTGCATTACCTGCCGCAAGTGATTATCATCAGTCACAGGCCAAGTGCCAGAGGAACACGCAGTAACAGCACAGCCGTCTGAACACACACTCACACACACACACACACACACACACACACACACTCTGTGTCTGTGTTTGAATTCACAAACAGAGCTGTGTGTCTCATTTCAGGCTCAGATTAAAGGTTTCAGAAACAAACTTTCCCGTCATGACTCAGCTACTTCTCCACCAATCACAGCTCTCCATCCTACACAAACTGTGATGTCATAGGGAAGAGAGGGCGGTGACTCAGTCCCCTGAATGTAAACAACAACAAAGCATCACCTCACTCTGTCACTCCTGCCAACATCTGACTGTCACTTTTTTATTCACTCTGATTTTTTTTTTTTTTTTTTTTTACAAAGTGAAGTTCTTCACTTCTTTAGATTCAGGAAAATCAGAGTTTTAAACTAATGTCACTCTTTATGCAGTTTGACAAATATTAAAAGCTATGAATCACTTAAATACAAAAGACAAACAAACCCATCAATAAAAATGAATTAATGCATAAAACGTTTTCAGGCACAGAGTCAAACATCAACATTTTGAGCAAGAAAATCAAAGTTGGAGTTTGTAAGTCACAAGTTTGTGGTAGAAGTCAATAATTCCAGAAGTCAAAGATGAAAAGTCAAAACTGAGAAAAACGTCATAATTTTTAGTTGGAAAAAAAACACATTTAAGGTTAAAAGTCGAAATTTTGTGATGAAAAAGTCAAAATTATGAGATTAAAGTTAATATTTTGAGATAAATAGACCAAAGTGATGGGACAGAAGCTGAAATTTTGCAGTTTCCCACAAAAAAACCCTAAATAATAAAAAGGAGAAATCTTAACAAAGCCAGTCCAAAGCCCAAGTTATGAGATAATGTCAGAATTGTGAAGAAAAAACTCAAAAATTTGAGACAGTCAAAATCTCGTATAAGAAGTCAACATTTCAAGATAAAAAATTAAAATTTTGAAATGAAAAATTGAAAATGTGAGACAAAAAAAGTCAAAATTTTGTGATAATACCAGAAACTGTTTGGAAAATACCAAATTATTTTGAGAGAAAAAGTCAAAATCAAGACAAAGACTTGATGCTTTCTGACAGAAAGTTTAAATTTTGACTCTTTTATCTCATAATTTTGACTTAATATGGGCAAGAAATCTCGACAAATCCATTTATTTTCATTGTGAGATTTTTAACAGGCAGAACGTGGCTTCAGTACATTATTTATGTTTCTTTAATACACATTTTCACTCCAAATAGAGAGAGGTGGTTTTAAATAAATGTTTAGGTCATGAAGCTACGTTGTGGTCTTTGTCGTCTTTTTGGGTTTGGGAGAAAACCAGGAACGATCATAAATGGGTAGAACGGGTCAAAAGGCCGATTATGGGAGAAATAATAAAACAGGAGAATGGTCTGAAACTGTGAGTGTTTGCAGGTTTCTCTGTTTATCAGCCTCAGGTATTTTCTTCCTCCACTAAACGACAGGATGTGGGATTTTAGCAGCGATTGAGACACCGGAGGATAAAAGCAGCAACTGTTGCTGAGTTTTTCTTTCCCCTCAGCTTACGCCTGTCAGGTGAAGTCTGAATCCGACAGTAATCCGCTGATGAAAGAAAATTATGAGAGTGTGGGAGAGAAATCTGAAAACTTCTAAGCTTCCATGTCTGAGTCTGGAGAGAGAGCAGTTCTATTTAAAGCAGATCTATGTGTGGAAAAGCAGAGGGAGGGGTCACATGAGGACAACCTGTACTTAACGTTCACCCCCAGGTTTTTGGGAGGCGACGCGTAATTGCGCCAAAATAACATAAATACAGTTGATAAATAAGTTTGTAGATGAAACAGTTTGTTGTCCTGCACATTAAAAATGTTTTATTATCTGAGGTTTTGAATATAAGTATCGAGCCAGAGCCTTCCCTAATTATTCTTGGTACATGCAAGACATCTCGAAAACTAAACAATGCACAGCAAAGTTTTCTGTCATACAGCATTATCACAGCTAAAAAACTGATACTTTTGCATTGGAAAAATACTAAAGGTCCGACCTGTAAGATGTGGCTGAACGAGCTTATTAAAACACCCCATTTAGAAAGGATAAGACATACTTTAAAAGACAGAATACCACAATTTAATATGACCTGGATGCCCCTGATATCATATCTAGCAACTAAGAAACCAGCATAATTGTAAATTTAGTACAGTATGAACAGATAAGTAGTTAAGAGTGAGGCTTATAGGGAGATACTGGAGATATAAGGTTCCCTAGACCAGAGGTAAATGCTATTTTCCCTGTGTTTTTTTTTTTTTTTAAATTTATTTATTCATTTATTTTTCATTTATTATTATTCTTTTTTCCTTCTCTTAATGTGTGTATGTAGATATGTATGAAAATGGTAGTCTAGTTGTATGGAGATATGTATGGATGTATATGTACGTTTGTTTAAATGCTTCTCAGTTTGTTCTCCATTCAATTTCATACTTAATACTCCATACACACTATGTGTACTATGATATTTGAATCCATCCCCCCCCCCTTTTTATTTATTTATTATTTTCCTCTCTCTAAATTATTTATTTATACCCCCCCTTTTTTTTCTTTTGTTTTTAAACTGTGCTTCTCCCTTTCCTTCTGTTCGTGTTCAATTATCTTTGTTCTTCAATTGATTCCAAAAACTTTGTTAAAATGTTTACATATAATGGTAAATATAAAAATGGAATCCATAACAGAAAATTGTAAAAGGAGACATGAATGTATATTTAAAATGTATGCAATATTTTTTTCTCAATAAAAACATATTTGACTAAAAATGTTTTATTATCTACATCAGGCACAGGTTCGTTTGTTCCTGTTTCTTCCTCCTGAAACTGTTTCAGACCCGGTTGGTGCTCCACTCACTCCTCATTCCTCAGAGCTGACAAACGTTTGAACAGAAACATCTTTACACATTTATGGACCTGAACAGGAATAATTAATAACATCAGGTCTTCTAATAGTCAGACATCACAGTGTTTTTTTCTGACTCTTTAACACGTAAAAACAGTTTCAGGTCGACTGAACCTTGAATATTTAGGGGCAACAACGGTTTCAAGCTGCAAAAAACATCAAAAATCAAACATAAATGTTGCCATAAGATCATTTTTAAACCCAAATCTGCACCAATTTCCATGCAAGACTGATAAATGAGGGTCAATGTGAGCAAAAACTGAAGGTGAATTTCTGAGCAACCTTTTGCAGATTTAGGTTTCTGGAGCTTTTCCTGTTGTTGATATTTATATAAATATATATAAAACTCTGCATATCTGTCATCTCTATGAGAGAAATTTCTGCTTCTTTTAAAGTCAGCCTGACCTCCTCACTGACACATTTAATCCTGAAACATTTCTCCTGCAGCTGTTGAGCAGAAATGAGCAGAAATGCCGAGTGTTGCAGGGTCAAAGCGATAAAGAACAGACTGTTTTGATATTAAAAAAAAAATGTGGTCCTGTTCCTTTAAAGCTGCACTAACATGCATGACCCAGAAGTGCACACATGCATGCGGACTTAAACTCAGAGGCATCTGCCAGTAAACAGGCGGTAAACCAATTTCCCCTCTGAAGTCCGTGACCCACATCAACTCCTGCTGCAAGAACAGGGACAAAGCGCGGGACAAACGCCGGGAAAAAAACACCTGTTTACAGCGGAATAACAGACAAAAAGGAGGAGAGGAGGTGAGGAAAGGAGGAGAGGAAAGGAGGGAAGGAAAGGAGGAGAGGAAGGAGGTGAATTGGCTCACCAGTAGAGGAGAGACAGCCCATCGAATCGCTCGGCGTCCTGAGAGAGGAATGGCATCGCACGGCGGTCCAAGACAAAAAAAATCACCTATCACACACACACTCACACACACACACACTCACACACACAAGGAGGCGAAGTGTTAGACCGCCATGAGACAGCAGCGGGTGTTTCCGAGGAGGAGACGGGATGAGAAGAGACGGCGGCGGCGGTTCAAACCAGGTCGGTGTGTGTGTGACCGGAGCGGAGAGCAGAGGGATGGAAATCCGCCTAGACAGGGAGAGACACACACTTACCTTTACTCACTAATCCATGCTGATACCCGTCCCTCACACACACACACACACACACACACACAGCACATAATCACACACACTCGCAGCATGAGCATAAGCACAAACCTCCCAGGAGATGAAAGTTGAAAGGCTGCGTTTCTGAAGACTCGTCCTTTCTCCAGCTGAGGGATTAGAGCATTATATTTAAAAACAGCTTAAACGCCGGCGCACGCTGCCTCTTTGAGTCGCAGAAGTGAATTTTTAAAGATAAAACAGAGACAAACGCTGAGCAGGATGAAGGAGCAGACGCTCGGATTCACAAACTCAAAGGTTTAACTGAGCAGAGAAAAGAGAGAAACTGTGTGTGAGCAGCTCGACTCTAAAACTCTGACAGACTCTGACAGAACAGGATCAGGATCCTTCTGAGAGTTTCAGTGGATCTGGATCAGATTAGAAACTGTGATCCTGCTCTGATACCTGACCTGTCTGCTCCAACTCCACAGGAGCTCAGAGCTCACCTGGACACAACTGAGCACGCTCAGTCTGACCTCGCTCCTTTTCTCTTTTTCAAACCAGGACAGAAAAGTGTTCACCTCACTTGTCTCCCTCTTTTTATTCACTTGTTGTTTTGAGGCGTAGATGCAGATTTACAGACAATTGAAACTCTTTATACCACAAAATTGATTTTAAAGCTGCAGAAATTACAGCATTTCTCCACATTTAGCCCCAAAACATCACTTTTTATTCAGATTTAGAGAAATATTTGTAAAATACAGTTGTCAAATATTATATAGCAATGTTGAATGTTTAATCTAAATGTTAAATGTTAGAATCAAAAGTCCCAATTATAAATATCAAGCTACGTTTCTAAACATTTAGTTTAGATTCTAAACATTTCTCTAAGATTTCTAAATACTTAGCTTTGATATCTAAGTATTTTGCAAGGATTTGTAAATATCCAGTCAAGATTTCTAAATCTCGAGCAAAAATTTCTAAATATTTGTCTTGGTTTCTGAATATTACACTAAGATTTCTAAACATTCAGCCAAGACTTCTAAATGTTTGCTTAATATTTGGATAGCTTGGAAATCTAAGGAAGATTTCTTCTTCAAACTTTAGAAATCATACCTCAAGATTTAGAAATCTTATATATTGATTACTACAGTTGAGAATTAATGATTTCTTGTCCATTTTTCAGAGAATATGAATGAAAACACTAAAACTTTTCTGTCACTCATAGTTAGTGGTTGGTGAAGACCTCGCTCCTTTTCTTTTTTTCAAACCAGGACAGAAAAGTGTTAAACTCATCACAAATATTTCCTCCTGTCAGACAAACAAGAGGAAAACAACCTGCAAAGATGATGTAACGTGATTATTTTTTAAAATCTTTTTAAAAGGTCAAACTATTGAGATTTAAAGATGATGTTTTTGTGTGATTAAGGTCAGAACTGTGAGAGTGAAAGTTCACGTTTGAGATACAGAGTTGGATACTTCAGTCAAACTTTTGGATTCAAGGAGTTTTATTGTCATTCTGGAGCAAGCCCAATTTTAAGAAATGAGAATAAATAAATATACACAAATAAAAAAAGAGAATAAAAGAAGAACACAATCAACTACCCTTTGCAATACATAGATAGAATAATAATATTAATCTGTAATAATAACAATAATAATCATCATCTTTTGTGATGTAAAGTCAAACTATTGAGTTAAAAAGTTGAATTTTTGAGATACGAAGTCGATTTTCTGGGTAAAATTTAGAGATTAAAAATCCAAATCTTGAGATTGTAGAGTAAAACATTTGAGAAAAAATGTAATTCTTTTGTGTTAAAAGTCTCTTTCACTCATGTTTTTTGCTGCTCTGGGAACATTTTTTTTTAGCTTCTTCCTGACACTGCCAAATTTCTCTCAATTTTCACCCAATTTTGCTACTTTTTACCATTTTTGCACTCGTTCACAGGTTTTTTTTGCTACTTTTTGACAATTTTACAGGAGTTCTCTCAATTTCCCCCCATTTTTTGCAGCTTTCTGACCATTTGTGATGCTTTGACTCATATTTTTTGCTGCTTTTTTTTGAACAAATTCCAGGATTTCCCCAATTTTACCCATGTTTGCTGCTTTTTTTTTGGACATTTTTTGCTACTTTCTGACAATTTTCCATATTTTCTCCTTAATTTCCCTTTTTGTTGCTGGTCTTTATTTGCCATTTTTGGCACTTTTTACTCAAGCTTTTTGCTGCTTTTAGACACTTTCAAGTTTTCTTCCAATTTTTATCCATTTTTTAAAACAATTTTTTCCACCTTTGACTGATTATTATTGCTCATTCTTGCTGTTTTTGCCTCTTTTCTCCACTTGTACAGTTTCTTTTGTAAAGGTAGTTTTTAACAGTTTGTCTCTTTGGTTGAGTAACTCTGGTGTAGAACAGAAAACATCTACTAAAAATATAAAACATCAGTAATTCTGACACATTTAAATGAATATTACACTGATATTAGGACACATTCAGGTTGAATATAATTTGTGATTAATCTTAATCTCTAAATCCAGCCTCAGTTTTAACTCTATGCAGATGATTCTGTCGTTTATCTGACGAACTCTGATTGACACAAAAACAGTCACATTTTCATTTTCATGATGTTTTTAGTTAATTAAAGAAACCTTCCACATCCTGCATCGTTGATTTGTGTCTTAAATTAAAGTCAAACGAATGTGTCGTCAGAAACCAGAGTCTGAGTCATGTTCTGTTCATTTTCTGCGTCATGACTCATTTTTATCTGCAAATTGCAAAATCCGCTCTTTTTCCAGATTTCTTTAACTTCAGCTGTGGAGAACAACAACACGATGATGCGTCATGAATGAGAGAAGAATAAAAAATCCTCCGGTTTCACAACTTCCTCAGTTTTGACTTGGTTTGTGCCCAGAAAGGAGACGTTTTTGCTGAGCGATGATTCTGAAACGAGCAGAGACAGGAAACCTGACCTGAACCTCCGAGTTCACGCCTCTTTAAACGGGTGAAGTTTTATATAACCCCCCCCACACACACACACACACACATGTTCTGTGTGTGTGTGTGTGTGTGTGTGTGTGTGTGTGTGTGTGTGTGTGTGTGTGTGTGTTAACTCTGTGACGTGTCAGAGTTTGGAAAGTTAACCACAGAAACTTCCTGTTGTTAGAATCATAAAAACAGGTCAGCGTGTCAGAAACCACTTAAAAAAACCTCGACCACATTTAGAGACTGAACTGATCCACGGTGAGTTCACAGCTCCAGGTTTTTACTGCGTTTCATCAAATACGTCATTAAAATATGAGTCTTTTAAATCTTTTATATGCATTTTATCATTTTCACCTGTAAAATATAAATGTCAGTGACTGTTTTTTGAAGAGTTTTTCCTTTTTTTTGACCATATTCAGTCAAAATTGTGAGATAAAAGGCAAATTTATGGTTTGACTTTTGGTTCTTTCTGAAAATTTTCTCAAAATTATGGCTTTTAATCTCAAGATTTCAACTTTTTTTTGCTCAAAATTCTGACGTCATTATCCTAAATTTTGATTTCTTTATCAATAATTTTACTTTTTATCACACATATTTAACCTTTTCTCATAATGTAGACTTTTTATTCTCAAAAATAAGACATTTATCTAAAAAATTTGCCTTTTTATAGAAAAAAATTGACTCAGCTGCTCAATTTTTTTGACTTCATATAGTATATTGAGAATTTTTTTTGCCGATGTTCAGTCAAAATTGTGAGATAAAATCTCAAATTTATGGTCTGGAGAAAGTTAAATGTTTGACTTTTGGTTCTTTCTGAAAGTTTTCTCGAAATTATGACTTTTAATCTCAAGATTTCAACTTTTTTTTGCTCAAAATTCTGACTTCATTATCCTAAATTTTGACTTCTTTATAAATAATTTTACTTTTTATCACACATATTTAACCTTTTCTCATAATTTAGACTTTTTATTCTCAAAAATAAGACAATTATTTAAAAAATTTGCCTTTTTATTGAAAAAAATTGACTCAGCAGCTCAATTTTTTTACTTAACATGGGCAAAAAAATCTCAATTAAACTAGTTTATTGAGATTTTTTTTGCCCATGTTCAGTCAAAATTGTGAGGCAAAATCTCAAATTTATGGTCTGGAGAAAGTTAAATGTTTGACTTTTGGTTCTTTCTGAAAGTTTTCTCGAAATTATGACTTTTAATCTCAAGATTTCAACTTTTTTTTGCTCAAAATTCTGACTTCATTATCCTAAATTTTGAATTCTTTATAAATAATTTTACTTTTTATCACACATATTTAACCTTTTCTCATAATGTAGACTTTTTATTCTCAAAAATAAGACATTTATCTAAAAAATTTGCCTTTTTATTGACTTAACATGGGCAAAAAAAATTCTCAATAAAACTAATTTTTGTTTTTTTTTTTTAACTGGCAGAAATGGGCTTCTATACATTTGTGTTTTGTCTTAACTCAATAATTATCGTGACTTTTAAAAATCCAGATTTGCTGATGTTTCCACTTTTAACTCAGTGTTGATCTTCTGTTTGTTTTTTTCACAGTTTAAAATCTAATTGATGATTTTTGAAATAGTTTTCAATCTTTAACAGCTTTTAAAAAGTTTTAAATAACTTCTCTTTTTCTTCAAACATAGATTTTTTTCTGCAGATAAAAGAGGAAGAAGAAGAAAAAGTAATTTCTTTGGTTTGGTAACGTTTCTCTAAAATGACGTCAGAGCCGAGCACAAACCTGACGGCGTTGAACTGGTCGACCCCGGCGCCTGGTGGTCCCGGTGGTCCTGGTGGTGGTGGGGGCCCCGGTGGGTGCCCCCCCGTGGGGATCCAGCTGGAGGGTTTGATTCTGCCTCCCGTCCTCACCATCGACGTGGCCCTGGGGCTGCTGGGAAACGTGGTGGCGTTGTGGATCTTCTGCTTCAAGCTGAAGAGCTGGAACCCGAACACGCTGTTTCTCTTTAACCTGGTCATCGCCGACTTCCTGGCGCTGGTCAGTTTGCCGCTCAGGATCGATGCCTTGCTCAGGGGCCACTGGGTGTTTGGAGACGCCATGTGCCGCATCAACCTCTTCCTGATGTTCTCCAACCGCTCGGCGAGCATCGCGCTCATGACCGTGGTGGCCATTTACCGCTACTTCAAGGTGACAGGGTCTGAAAAATTACACACAAACACTTTTTTATCAAAACTTTTGTCTTTAAAGTCCTGAAATTTTGACTTTTTCACTCTAAATTTGTAACTTTATTTCTCACTGTTTGACTTCTCCAATCTAAATATTGACTTTCTTCTCCTATTTTAATTTTTTTTTTGCTATTTATCTCATAATTTTGACTCTTTATCTTAGACATTCAATATTTTATCCTAAGAATCACAGAAATTCAACTTTTTATCACAATATTTTGACTTTTTATCCCCAAAATCTCCACTTAAATCTGAAAAAGTTCAACTATTATTATCAATAGTTAAATATTTGTCTCAAAAATTCAACTATTCATCCCAATCTTATCTGGAAAAAAAATTAGCTTCATTCATTATTCTGTCAATCTATCTTTTAAAAAAAAAATCAACTTTTCAATTTTTTTTCTGACTTTCGATCTCAAACATTCAATTATTTCATCTCAAAACTGTAATTTCTTTTTCCCTAACAGTTAAGACTTTATTATTTCATAATTTTGACTCTTTATCTTAGACATTTAATATTTCATCCTAAGAATTTCGACTTTTATCACAGAAATTCAACTTTTTATCAAAATATTTTGACTTTTTATCCCCAAAATCTCAACTTAAATCTGAAAAAGTTCAACTATTATTATCATTGGTTCAACGTTTGTCTTGAAAATTCAACGTTTCATCCCAAATTTCTGAGTTAATTTCAAAATTCAACTTTATAGTCCAAAAAATTACCTTTGATCTAAAATTTCAGCTTTTTTTCTCATTATTTTGGATATTTATTTCAAAAATTCAACTTTTCAGTCCAAAAAAAAAACATTTTATCTGGATCATTCATTATTCTGTCAATCTATCTTAAAAAAAAAAAAAAATCAATTTTTTTTCTGACTTTCGATCTCAAACATTCAATTATTTCATCTCAAAATTGTAATTTCTTTTCCCCTTACAGTTAAGACTTTATTATTTCATAATTTTGACTCTTTAACTTGAGAAATCAGCCTTTTATTCCAAAATATTGACTTAAACAGGCAAAAAAAAAACAAACAAACACCAGTTTTCATTTTTATTTCTGATTGGCAGAAATGGGCTCCCATACACGGTGACTTTATTTTATTTATTTATTTATTTATTTTGGGTCAGTTGTGTAACTGTTATCGTCTTATTGACCCTTCGCCGCCCCCTGCAGGTCGTCCACCCTCATCACCGCTTCAACCGTATGACGAAGCGTCAGGCGGCGTTTGTGTCTGTGTTTGTTTGGATCCTGGTCATCAGTCCCCGTGTTCCCATGCTCGCCTACAACCACATCAAAGGCAGCGGCGCCAGGACGCAGTGCTTCTTCTTCACCTCCTACAAAGAGGCGTCGCGCGCCATCATCATCCTGGTCGCCATGCACCGCATCCTGACGGTGCTGGAGTTCGTGGCGCCGCTCGCCATGCTCGTCTTCTGCTCCGTGCGGATCTCCAGCTTCCTGCGGGGGAGACGGATGGGAAAACCCGAGAAAGTGAGGAAAGCGATGCGAGTGTGCGCCGCCATCGTGGCGGTCTTCATGGTGTGCTTCCTACCCACCACGGTGACGACGGTCGGCGTGTGGGCGATCCGCTCGTTCCGCCCGTGGGACTGCGCCTCCTTCTACACCTTCACCCAGCTCACCATCGTGTCCCTGGGACTCAACTTCCTCAACTCGGCGCTGGACCCCGTCATCTACGTCTTCTCCAGCTCCATGTTCAGGAAAGCTCTCTGCGGCTCGCTGCCCCGCTTCCTGCGCTGCAACGCCGGCCACGGGAAGGACGCGGCGTCCTCCGTGGAAAGTCAGTCCACCACCCAACAGGAACTCAGGTCCATGAGGGCGGAGCGAGGCAGCGACGCGCCGTGAAAAACTGCACAAAACCTGCACAAAGTCTCCTGCTCTGAAGCTTCAGCGTTTTTATCAACTTTTCTCTGTTTTTATTTATTCAATGTTTTTTAACAAAGATCATTTCTGGTGTTCGATGAGTTTGTAAAGTCTTCAAAGTTTAATAAACTTCAGAAAACAAACATCTTCAAAATAACGAGGTCATCACTAATAAGTTGATGTTGTGGGTGTGGACCTCAAACACCAAGGTGTGCCCTAAGCTCCGCCCCTCACATGGATCAGTCATTTTCTACTCACAATAAAAAAAATCTCAACGATAATAAAGAAACTTTTTCCACTTCTACTCTAAAAGAAAACACGGTGGATGCAAATTAACCAGGAAATACATGTTTTCATAAGTTTCCTATGATTTTCCCCCAAACATATTTATAGTTTCTTGGGATTATTTCTGTGAGTGGCAACAAAAGTTACCTTAGCTTGTCGCTAAGTAAAGGAAAACATTGTCCACAGAATTTTTCATAATTAACTTATTTTAAACTGTAGAATCAGGTAAAATGGCTTATTAGAGTTCTCTAATAAAACCCGACTGAGCTGAATAAATTCACAGGAATTAAAAGTCTGTGTCTGCTGGATTTTGGTACGTTACCGTACATCATTTTCTGCTGCTTTTTTTTTTTTTTTTTTTTTTTTTTTTTTTTTTTTTTTAGGTGACCCTTTGAAATGACATTAATGATGGATGAGTGAAGTTTTGTGAAGTTTCAAAACCTTTTCCCATAATATTTTTATTACTGGAGGCTTCAATAACACACAGCAGTGGAGTACGACACCTAGTGGTCAATAAAACAAACTGCAATTATTGTGTCACTGTTCCTGTTTGATAAAACCAAATGATTGTTTGGTTCCAAGTGGATACAATAATAATAATTAATCATCATGTGATAAAATGATACTAATATTTTAGTAAATATGACAGACTGTGTTTCTTTTCTTTTTTTTTCTGATTGTATCCTTATGTATCTGTGCTTCACTTATCACTTGTAATAAAATATTTCAGTGTTTCTGTAAAACTGAAAGGGACAAACAACTTATTTGTTTTAGTCATCACAACATCTTTTAAAAAAAAAAATAAAATGATATGTAATGTAATGTAAAACCAAGAATTTTTATTTGCACCAAAACCCAGGTTTACAGTGTAGTTTCTGTGTGAACAGCTGGTGTTTTATTCTTATTTTTCAGAGGTTTTTTATGTGTCTGACACAGTGAAATCAGGTTTTCTGATGGTCGCTGTGTAACTGAGCCTGATTGGACGATAATATCATCATCAGGATCCAGTTTCAGGTCAGAAGTGCCTCTTCTCCTCTCTCTTCTCCGTCCGGCATGAAAAGACGTCCACTTCAACAATCAGAGCTGAAATTATCTGAAACAATGAGGAGCTGCTGCCCACTCTGCTCTGAAACATACGGAACATTATTATTCTGCTCTGAAACATACAGAACATTATTATTCTGCTCTGAAACATACAGAATATTATTATTCTGCTCTGAAACATACAGAACGTTATTATTCTGCTCTGAAACATGTAGAATATTATTATTCTGCTCTGAAACATTCAGGACATTATTATTCTGCTCTGAAACATACAGAACATTATTATTCTGCTCTGAAACATACAGAATATTATTATTCTGCTCTGAAACATACAGAACGTTATTATTCTGCTCTGAAACATGTAGAACATTATTATTCTGCTCTGAAACATTCAGGACATTATTATTCTGCTCTGAAACATGTAGAATATTATTATTCTGCTCTGAAACATACAGAACGTTATTATTCTGCTCTGAAACATACAGAACATTATTATTCTGCTCTGAAACATACAGAACACTATTATTCTGCTCTGAAACATACAGGACATTATTATTCTGCTCTGAAACATACAGAACATTATTCTGCATTGACCCACATTTCTGCCTCTAAGACCCAAGAAAATCCAATTCTTTAATTTCTGAACTCTCAGCACATCTATGCTGATATCACTAAAAACAAACCCATTTCAGTGAAAACTATTAATGACTTGTCATTTTTCTTATTTATCATGTTTCCAAATTTTGATTTTAAAGAATCAATTTCTTACTCTGACTTTTGATCCATACTTGGACAATTTATCTGACTTTTTGAACCTCATTTTGAAATTTTAAGCCATAATTACATAATTTATCTTGTAAATTTGACTCTTCTCATTTTGACTCAGCCTTGGAGTTAAATTTTCTACTTCCTCACTTTGACTTGTTATCCATACTTGTGCATTTTGTTTTGTACTTTCAGCCTTAAAAACCTTATTCTGAAATTTAAACCCGTAATGTATTTAGTCTCTTAATTCAGTTCATACTTTTGACGTTTTATCTCAGCATTTCAACATTTTCTTTGGAGTTACAATTTCAATCCACAGTGACTTTATAAAGCTGTTCTATTTTGAATATTTAACCCATAACTATGTTTTTGTCTCTTAAATTTGACCATTTCCTCAGTTTTAGTTTTAATTTCTTTGTTATGTCCACTTGGAACTTTTCTTATTTACCCGTTTCCTTGTATCAACCCATTTTATACAATCATAGTATCAACTTTTGATCTTCAGAGTTAAATTTTTTGATTTCTTTCATCTGTAAATCCTTACTTTACTTTGAGAAAATGAAATTAATTTTTCCACATTCACATCAATACTTTTGACTCATTTCTTTGTTCTTTTAATCTCATTTTGACTTAAGTTTGGAATATTTAACCCATAAATGTTAGACTCTTAACACTAAAACCAAACTTTCTGTACAAAGACCAAGTTTTAAAGCATCAGGTTTGATCCTAAAAGACTTTAAGGAATAAAAACAACTCCCATTAAACTAAAGTTTGATCAATACTTTGTTGATTTATCTGACTTTTTAAACCCCATAATCACATTTTTATCTCCTCAATTTGACTTTTAATCCCATTTTGACCTTTAGGGCTAAAATTTCTACTTTGACTTAGTCTATACTTACATATTTTGTTGTAATTTCAGATTTTAAAATGTATACATTTATATATTTTTTAAGTTTCAACCCATAATGTATTTTGTTGCTTAATTTTGACATTTTATTTTTGAAGTTACAATTTTCAATATCTTGTTTTTTTTACTAAAGCCATAATTGAACTTTCCTATTTAAAACTTTTAGCTTTTAAATTTTGACTGTTAATACTTTCCTTGTGTCAACATTTAATCTCATTTTAAGTTATGTTCAGAGTTAAATTTCAGATTTTCCTCCATCTGTAAATTAAAAGTTGGGACTTTGAGAAACTTGATTTTAAATTTGTAACCTATGATTGTCCTTTAAGCAGAAACTGAGCCCAAACCTCCCTGTGTCACAGATTCAAGAAGCAAAGAGTCAAAGTTTGACTTTAACTGTTTTATTCTTCTTTTCAGAGGTTGAATGTTGGAGTCCCAGCCCTGAAACAGAGACATGAAGAGTTAGTGGAGGTTAAAGTCACTTTTTTCCAGTGTTGCCTGGTTAATTGTTGTGTGTTTGACCTGCTCAGTGTTTCCCTCCTTTTCCTCCCTTCACGGGTTCAGCCTGAGGAGCTGCTTTCTGCTTCACCTCGTAGTAAATCACTGCTGGCTCAGGGAGCGCCGGGGAGTAGTTCATGTGGGAGGAGACTTCTCTGGCCCGCTGGTAGCCGTTTCTGGTCTGGACGATGTAGGATGAAGCCGGCACAGAGAACGTCTCCACCTCCTCTTCCTCCTGCTGCTGCACACCTTTAGCGCCCTTAGAGCCCACGTTGGCCGCCGCCGCTTCTTCAGCTCCCCACACGCTGAAGTCGGGGAAAGAGCGAGACGGCATCCAGCCGTTTGGGTCGAAGGACTCGAAGCCCACTCTGGGCAGCTGGGCGTACTCAAAAGAAGCGGGGCCTGAGAATCTGAAGCTGGGAGCGCCGCCGCTGTAGACCAGGGTTCCTGCAGAGCTGGGGCCAAAGTCAGAGCCTCCAGAAGAAGCTGCATCAAAACCAGAATAAGAAGCTGCTGCAGGGGCGCTGGAAGAGCCAAAACCA
>RPOG01004853.1:0-15912 GCA_008086565.1 Thalassoma bifasciatum
CACTTCTTTCCTCAAAGCAAAGAAGCAGGACTCTGCAGCTTTCAACACTTGCAGCTGCTCTTCATCTTTGACGGTCTGGATGAGTGTCGACTTCCTCTGGACTTCCACAACAATCAGATCCTGACTGATGCTACAGAGTCCACCTCAGTGGATGTGCTGCTGACAAACCTCATCAGGGGGAACCTGCTTCCCTCTGCTCACCTCTGGATAACCACACGACCTGCAGCAGCCAATCAGATCCCTCCTGAGTGTGTTGACATGGTGACAGAGGTCAGAGGGTTCAGTGACCCTCAGAAGGACGAGTACTTGTCCTTCTCTAGGTCTCTACTCCTCGTCCGGTGTTGTTAGTAGAGGGTGTAGTTCTCGAGGTCTTCGGAGGTGTAGTACACGGTGTAGGGCGTCTTCTGCTGGATCACTGCTACAGTTCTGGAGGATGTGCTGAAGAGCAGAGAGGGGGGGCAGCTGCCCAGGACCCTGACTCAGATGTACATCTACTTCCTGCTGGTTGAGTCCAAAGTGAAGAGCATCAAGTATGAAGGAGGAGCTGAGACTGATCCACTCTGGAGTCCAGAGAGCAGGAAGATGATTGAGTCTCTGGGAAAACTGGCTTTTGAGCAGCTGCAGAAAGGAAACCTGATCTTCTATGAATCAGACCTGACAGAGTGTGCGTAGCTGTAGTCTCGTCGGAGTCACATGAGTCCTCACAACACACAGATCTTTAGAGAGGAGAGAGGACTGTACCAGGCTGACAAGGTCTTCTGCTTCATCCATCTGAGCGTTCAGGAGTTTCTGGCTGCTCTTCATGTCCATCTGACCTTCACCAAGTCTGGACTCAACCTGATGGAAGAAGAACAAACAGCATCCTCCATCTCTAAAATCTTTAGAGTCAAAGCTAAACTGACTCGTCTCCATCAGAGTGCTGTGAACAAGGCCTTACAGAGTCCAAACGGACACCTGGACTTGTTCCTGCGCTTCCTCCTGCCAGAGAGAGACGTCTGGTTAGTCTCAGAGGACTCTCCAGACGACTGTGTCTGTCCTTCACTGAGTGTCTGGTTAGTCCTTTGTCTCCAGTTCATCAAGAAGAAGCTGAGTGAGGATGTGTGTGCAGAGAAAAGCATCAACCTGTTCCACTGTCTGAATGAACTGAATGATCGTTCTCTAGAGGAGCAGATCCAACAGTTCCTGAGATCAGGACGTCTCTCCACACATCAACTGTCTCCTGCTCAGTGGTCAGCTCTGGTCTTCATCTTACACAGTAGTCTGTTTCTAGACCTCGACAAACTCGACTTCTTTATGAGACGAAGTCTCCTCCGAGAAGACTCCGACGACGGTCACTAGTTTCGACGTTTGTTTCGACACATCCACGTCTTTACTGACTAACAAAACAGATTGTTCATGACATATGAAACATTGTGTCTGTGTTAAACACTTATTCTTCTCCAGGCTGAGTGGATGTGAGCTGTCAGGGAGAAGCTGTGAAGCTCTGTCCTCAGTCCTCAGCTCACAGTCCTCCAGTCTGAGAGAGCTGGACCTGAGTAACAACAACCTGAAGGATTCAGGAGTGGAGCTGCTGTCTGCTGGACTGAAGAGTCCTCAATGTAAACTGGAAACTCTCAGGTCAGGTTTCAGGTTTTATGAACTGAAGAGAACAAAACTGGTACACCTTTTCTCACACTCTGATTTTATTTTTTAACTCCAGTCTGTCAGGATGTCTGGTCACAGAGAGAGGCTGTGCTTCTCTGGCCTCAGCTCTGAGCTCCAACCCCTACCACCTGAGAGAGCTGGACCTGAGCTACAATCATCCAGGAGACTCAGGAGTGAAGCTGCTGTCTGCTGGACTGGAGGATCCACTCTGCAGACTGGACACACTGAGGTATAATTCTGAGGCAGACTGAAGCAGCTTTTCTCTCAGCATCCAGAGTAAAGGTTGTGAGTTCAGAACCATGAGGACTCTCATAAAAGTTGACAGCAAACGTCTCTGTAAAATGTTCTCTGATATTTCATTAGTTGTTGTGAAAAATGTGCTGATGTAACACACTCTCCTGTGTGTTGACTCCAGCATCACTTCACTTCTTTGATGGTTCTGTTCTCTACAGAAAAAGTCCATCTGACTGTTCATCCACTAATGTTGTGAGTGAACAGAAAGAAGGCAGATGTTACATGGTCAGAACATCAGAATGATCGAAAACATAAAATTGTGCCCAAAAGTTTACACCCTCCAGCAGATTTTTTCCCAGAAAATTTTAATGATAAAACAAAAACCTTTCTATCACTCATGGTTAGTGGTTGGGTGAAGACATTTATTGAAAAAAAAAATAGTTTACTCTTTAAATTATAATGACAAGAGAAACTTCAAAAATGACCCTGTTCAAAAGTTTACACACTCTGGTGGTTTTGTCCTGATAAATGTACAAAAGTGAAGACAAATGTGTTTGAATGTCTCCTAAAGGTAACCATCCTCACCTGTGATCTATTTACTTGTCATCAGTGTGTGTGTGTGTAAAAGCTCAGTGAGTTTCTGAGCTCCTGACAGACACATGCATCTTTATTCACTGATGCACTGAAGTTTCTGGGTTCTGAGTCATGAGAAAAGCAAAAGAATTGTTCAAGGATCTGCAGGAAAAGATAATTGAACTGTACAAAACAAGAAGGGACCATGAAAAGATATCCAAGGAATTGAGGACATCAATAAACAGTGTTCAAACTCGAATTAAGAAGTGGAAAATGAGGGATTCTGTTGGAACCAAACCACGGTCAGGTAGACCAACAAAAATTTCAGCGGCAAATGCCAGAAAAATTGTTGGGGATGCAAAGAAAAAATGACAAATAACTTCAGCTGCAATACAGGACTCTCTGAAAAAAAATTTTTCAGTTCTACGCGTTTCCTTTGTAAACTCTTTATTTCCCCTGCATGATCAAGTTGACAGATGAAAGCCATTTCTGCACAAAGTATCTCGCTTACAATATGCCAAACAGCACGGAGACAAGCCTCAAAACTTCTGATAACACTAAAATTGAACTGTTTGGCCACAACCATAAACGTTACATTTGAAGAATCAACAACAGGCCTATGAAGAAAGTTACACCATTCCTACTATGAGACATGGAGGTGGATCACTGATGTTTTGGGGATGTGTGAGCTACAAAGGCTCAGGAAACTTGGTCAGAATTGATGGTGAGATGAATGCAACATGTTATCAGAAAATACTGGAGGAAAATTTAAACTCATCAGCCCAGAAGCTGCACATGAGACGTTCTTGGACGTTCCAGCATGACCATGATCCAAAACACAAGCCAAAGTTGACATGCCATTGGCTACAGCAGAATAAAATTAAGGTTCTAAAGTGGCCATCTCAGTCTCCTGACCTTAATATCATGGGTCCAGTGGTGGGAGACCTCAAACCTGCAGTTTATTCAAGACAGCTCAAGAATTTATTGGACCTAGAGGCTTTTTGCCAAGAAGAATGGGCAGGTTTACCATCCGAGATAAAGACCCTCATCCACAACTAGCAAAAAAAATTTCAAGCTGTCATTGCTGTTAAAGGAGGAAATACAAGGTATTAAAAACTGGGGTGTGTAAACTTGAACAGGGTCATTTTTGAAGTTTCTGTTGTCATTATGATTTAGAAAAGGGTAAAGTATTTCTTTTTTTCAATAAATGTCTTCACCCAACCACTAACCATGAGTGATAGAAAGGATTTTGTGTTATCATTTGTATTTTCTGAGAAAAGGCCAAAAAATCAGAAATTCTGCTGGAGGGTGTAATCTGTCAGGATCATCACTTGGTGAACAACTGCATGAATAAAATAGTCCAACAGTTTAAGAACAATGTTACTTAATGTGCAATTCCAAGGAATTTAGGGATCAACAGTCCATAATGTAATGAGAAGATTCAGAGAATCAGGAGAACTTTCTATATGGAAGCGGCAAGGCAAAGCACCAATATTAAATGCCTGTGACCTTTGACCTCTCAGGCGGCACTGCATGAAAAACCAGCACTATTTAACAGATCTTACCATGTGGGCTCAGGAAGACTTCAGAAAACCATTGTCAGTTAACACAGCTCATAACTACATCTACAAGTGACAGTTCAAACTCTACCATGCAAAGACAAAGTCATACATCAACATTATTATTAACATTAACATGATTATTTCTGGGCTGCATGGTGGCGCAGCGGGTAGCGCTCAAGCCTCACAGCAAGAAGGTTGCCGGCTCAATTCCCCGATCGGGCATAGTTTGGGGACCTTTCTGTGTGGAGTTTGCATGTTCTCCCTGTGCATGCGTGGGTTCTCTCTGGGGACTCCGGCTTCCTCCCACAGTCCAAAAAACATGCCCACGTTAGGTTAATTAATTAATCTAAATGTGTGTGCATGTGTGCGTGAATGATTGTTTGTCTCTATGTCAGCCCTGCGATTGACTGGCGACCAACCCAGGGTGTACCCTGCCCCTCGCCCAATGACAGCTGGGATAGGCTCCAGCCACCTGCGACCCTGAATAGCAGGATAGACGGTTAAGCAAATGGATGGATGGATGGATGGATGATTATTTCCACAAGACAATGAAACCAAGACACATTCTGCACCTGTTACAACAGTATGGCTTTGTAGTAAAAAAGTGCTGGTACTAAACTGGACTGCCTGCAGTCCAGACCTGGCGCCCACTGAAAATATGTGGCACATTATGAAGCGCAAAATACGACAATGGAGACACTGGGACTGTTGAACAACTAAAGACGAATTGTTGCGTGTGGTTTAAAGGAACCGTGATGTAACACAGTGGTAAACATGAACCTGTCCCAGCATTTTTGAAAACTGTTGAGGCATCCGTTTCAAATTGAGCAAATATTTCCAAGAAAACAGTAAAGTTTATCAGTTTGAACATTAAACATCTTGTCTTTTTGGTGTATTCAATTGAATATAGGTTAAGGAGAATTCGCAAATCATTGTCTTCTGTTTTTATTTACATTTTACACAACATCCCAACTTCAAAGGAACGTGGGTTATATAATATAGTATGGCAGTTAGGACTCATGTTGGACAGAAAATCATTCTGACTGTGTTTCTTCCTCCAGGGTGGACGTACCACCTGTCGCAACCAATTTTGGACCAGACTTCTTCACATTCACACCTTAGTCAAACTGAGGACTACTCGTTTGTCGTCTGACAGTCGATTGTTTCTTATTTCGGAAGTCGACACAGACTAGTATTTGACGACGTGTGTTGTGTCTTTTTCTCTCCATCAGATTTCTGTCAACTCACTCTGGACTCAAACACAGCAAACAGAAAGCTAAAACTGTCTGAAAACAACAAGAAGGTGACAAATGTAGGAGAGGATCAGTTTTATCCTGATCATCCAGACAGATTTGATAACTGGAGACAGCTGCTGTGTAGAGATGGTCTGACTGGTCGCTGTTACTGGGAGGTCGACTGGAGAGGAGAGGTTCATATATCAGTGAGTTACAGAGGAATCAGAAGGAAAGGAGACAGTGAAGACTGTCTGTTTGGAGCTAATGATCAGTCCTGGAATCTGATGTGCTTTGATGGAGGTTACGCTGTCTGTCACAATGAGAGAAGAACTGTCCTCCCTCTCTCCTCGTCCTCTGACTCTGGCAGAGTAGCAGTGTATGTGGACTGTCCTGCTGGCTCTCTGTCCTTCTACAGAGTCTCTGACAAACTGATCCACCTCCACACCTTCAACACCACCTTCACTGAACCTCTCTATCCTGGGTTTGGGTTAGGTCCCAAGTCTCTTGATTCCTCAGTGAGTCTGTGTTTGTTGTAGGAGGGAGAGTCTCCTCCTCTCTACACAAACTCTACAAACACAAAGAGCTGCTGAAGAACAGTTTAGCGTCTGCACTCGGGCTGAACGATATATCGTTGTATCAATATTGGGGTATAAACATTCAGGATATTAATTTAGCAAAATCAACGATATCAACAAGATTTTCCCTGCTCGCCCTGCATGTAAGCTTACCCTTACATGTACAACTAAAGCCAGCCAACCACAAACCTCGTTTCATGGTTGCGTTTGATTGACAGCTGATGCCAGCCAATGACAAACATCAGAGGGAGGGCGTGAGGGACACAGAAACACACGCTCACACATGCGCTTCATTTTAATTTCCCATCAGTTATGTACTCTAACCACTACCATGAAGAAAAATGTGGAACTGTCATGTTTCAGTTTGTATATTAATTTAAAAATACAGCCCACAGTTGTTAAAAATCTTGATATTAACCACATAGATAAACAATCACTTCTTAACAAATTTGGAAATGACTGTTTAAATAGTCAAAAATGCAACTTGCATAATCTGAAAAAAAGAAAAAAAAAGGTTTTGGGAGGAGTTTCAATCTGGGTTCAGGGAACATCACAGTACAGAAACTTCTCTTACCAAAGTCATAAATGATCTGCTGCTCGCCGCTGACTCTGGTAACATTAATCTCCTTATTCTGCTCGATCTCACGGCTGCTTTTGATACAGTTTCCCATGACGTTCTGCATGTCGACAGTTCGTCTCTGTTGGTAACTACCGATCACCGCCCTCCATCCTCACTCAAGATGTCCCCAAGGTTCAGTCTTAGGACCACTTCTCTTTGTTATTTACATTCTTCCCCTTGGTCAGATTATCAGGAAACATGGCCTCAACTTTCACTTTTACGCTGACGACACACAACTGTTCATCCACTCAAAACCATCTGACTCCCTTCCACCACCCAACCTGACTGACTGTCTCCATGATATTAAGAACTGGATGACAAACAACTACTTACAACTCAACCAGGATAAATCAGAAGCTCTTATCATTGCGTCCCCGTCTACACTACACAAGGTTTCACAACTGAAAATTTCCATTCCTGGTTTCATCACTTCATCTGTTTCTACAGTGAAAAATCTTGGTGTAACACTGGACTCCACCCTCTGCTTTAGCTCACATGTCAATAACATAACCAAAACAGCATTCTTCCACTTAAAATACATATCCAGACTTCGCCTCACCCTCAGCCACACAACTGCAGAGACACTCATACATGAACTCATAACTACTTGATTAAATTACTGCAATGCTCTCCTCCTTGGCCTCCCCACAAAAACCCTTCAAAGACTACAATATCTACAAAACTCAGCCACCAGAGTACTCTGTCAGACTCAGTCCTGGAATCACATCACCCCCACACTCTAACATCTCCACTGGCTCCCCGTCCAATACCGGATCACATTCAAAATAACCCTCCTAGTTTATATATTTCTCCATGGTCTTGCACCCTCTTACCTTCAAACCTCCTCAGCCCATACACCCCAAACCCTCCTCTCAGTTCCCTCCTCCAGGCTCTGCACCACAGGTGACCAGGCATTCAGTGTGGCTGGACCCAAACTCTGGAATGCCCTACCCCCAGAACTGCACCAGTGCCAAACCCTGACTGTTTTTAGAAAATAAATTGAAAACCCATCTCTTCAGAGAAGTCTTCCCGCTGTACCCCTAGTTAAAAATTTGATATTTGTACTCATTTTGTGATTTTATGTTTTGTTTTTATTGTAAATATTTTGCTTAATGTATTTCTAATTCTATGTTTACCTTGTGTAAAGTGACCTTGGGTGACTTGAAAGGCGCTTTTAAATAAAATATATTACTATCATTAATTGTATTATTATTATTATTATTATTATTATTATTATTATTATTATTATTATTATTATTATTTGGAACCTAGTGTATTTATGATTCTAGCTGACTTCTAAAGTGTGGATCATTTTGTTAGTTTGTATGGTTTAAAACCAGGATAAAGGATCATCTGATGACCTTGCTAACATACACACAGGTGAGTGCTGCTTATTCATAGATTGATTTAATGTTTACTCAATATTGTCTATTGTTTTGCCCTTCTTTCTTTCTGCGTTAAACTTTATTTGCTGCTGTCTTGACCAGGGTTCTTTTAAAAGAGATTTTGTATGGTTTTGAAAAATAAATCCTGGTAAAATAAAGGCAAAAAAAGGAGAAAAATTATGTAAAAAATGTCAATGTTAATTCAAAGTAAGTTAGTGAATCACGAAACAAGGTCTGACAACCATAGACTGTATAAAACTGACAACTGACAACTTATAAAGCTGACAACTCTTGTGCCACTAAGTTAAAAAAGGTATTCTTTTCATTATAATATTTGAAATGAATAAATTTACGTGTAAAAAATAAAAATGTGGGATGCCTTGTAAAAAAAAAAAAAAGTTGGTGAAATAAAATAATCAGACGTTTAATTAACAAAAAGAATAGAAACTGTTTTGGGATTTACAAACGCCACAGCTAGGCTCATATTCCTCCGACACACAAGATGGCGCCGTTTCATCTCCACGCTGTGTCTCTGTTTGTTGCCGGAAGTGAATCTCACACAGACTTGGAAAAGCATCATGGTTCCGCGTGTTTGTTTGACTGGAGACTCATGTGAGAATAACTAATGTCTAAAAAGGACTAACACTCCTGATATTCCATATTTAAGTCTGTGTATGCCGGGGAAACAGCGCAGTCATGCCGAAAAAAGGCAAAAAGGACACGAAGGTGAAGGGAGCAGAGAAAACTGCTGCTAAAATGGAGAAGAAGGTTTCTAAAAGGTCCAAACGAGACGAGGTAAAGTAAATACAGTAGAAACATTAATACATATCCCTAAGTTTTCAATATAGGCAAATATTTTCAACCTTTAATTCACGTTGTTATTCTGTTTTCAGTGGTATCAATGTCATTATTAGCTTCGTATTTTTTTTTAAATTCGGTCCATTTTTTTCTGTCTGTACAGTAAAGGTGACCATTTACTAAAAAACAATTTAAAAGAAAAAAAAAACCCTCAGGCACTCAAAGATGACAAAGGAGCTTCAATACCCATACATTTATTTAAAACTTCAAGGGAAATTTTCCGGAGTATAAACATAATTAATATAAAGGAGCCCATTTCTGCCTGTTAAAGGACTTTTTTTTTTACCGAATAGAAAATATAATTAAAAAATAGTCAAAAGTGTAACTCTTCATTCCAAAGTGTTGACTGTCTTACAATTTTGACTTTTTGATTAAAAATTTTTAACCTTGTCATGCAATTTCAACGTATCTCAAAAATAAATGATTATCATCTAAAAATTTCAACTCTTACCTTGAATTTGATTTTTTTCCCTCAAAATTTTGAATTTTTCTTCCCACAGAATTTAGACTTAAGCATCCCAAATTTTGACTTTTTCTTGGAATATTAACTTATCTCAGAGTTTTGATGTTTTATCTTAAAATTTTTGACTTTTTATCTCATAATTTTGACGTAATATGGGCCAAAAAAAATCACATCAAAGCCAGTCTTTTTTTTTTTTTTAACTGACTAAAATGGGCTTTCATCATAATGCCCTGCCTCATGTGTAAATAAAAAGAAATGATATATATTTCTCTTGTGCAAAAATAAAATCAGTGCCATAAAATCTTGGTTAAAGTTGAATTTTTGAAGTGTTAAAAATCTCCAGGTGACACAAAGGTGCCAGCTTTGTAGACAGTTCACGGTGCCTCCAACTGGTCACAACCTTAAGGAAAAGAGGGAAAGAGGGAAACTATTGTATATCTGCACCTGTTCTGTAAGAGTGCTCAACATCAGGTTGGTGCAACAGAATAATGTCAGTAAACCGGTGCAGCTTCGCTTTATTATAAATATCAATGGTCTGTAGAACAAGCTGAGAAAAACACAAACATTCAGGAATTTTATAAAATCCCATCTGGAGATTATTTTACCACCAAAAAAGGACATGTTTAGGCGAAAGACTACGTTTGTTCAGCCTATGTAAATGCCATCTTCAGTAGTTAGTCTGTTAAACTCTGCTGTCCTCTCTGCTCTGTCTTCAGGAGGATCTGGAGGCTCTCATTGCTCAGTTTCAGAGTCTGGATGCAAAGAAGACTCAAGTTGTTGAGACAAAATGTCCCCCGCCATCACCCAGGTGAATGACTGCACTACTTTCTGTAACTTATTTTATAAAAGTTGTTTTATTTTTAACTTTAAAAGTCTACTCCATGATGTGAATTGCTACAAAACAGAACAACAGAACACTGATGAAATTATTGCAGTTGTTTACTGTTATGACCATTCAGCTGTATCTACTGTGGTCACACAGACACAGCTTCTGGTTATACCGCACCCATTATTCTACTGCTATATCAAGCAGAATTATCATACACAGTATCCCAGCTTTTTCTTTTGCGACTTATTTATTTCAAATTTTATTAAATTGTCAAATGTTGTAACTATCACAAAAGCATGACAAGTATTAAATAATAAACTGTTCTAGAAGTTACGCAAGTGTATTGATGGGATAAATTTTTTTTTTTTTTAGATATCTCAAACTTTATCTAAAGTGGTTCAATAGAATATGTTTTTTTTGTACTAGGCAGTCAGTGTGCTGGAGACATGTACGTTTTCTCTCTTTCTAAGGATCTGATGGTATTTACATTGCTTCATAGTAACTTTTAATTCCAGTATCTTATTTTTGTATGAGAAATGTCGTTTACTCTGAGTGACATTTATCAGTTACACGTCTGTCATCTGGGTGCATAGTTCACACAGTCCATGTGACGACTATGCACATATATTTACTTGTGTATTTAAAACTAATGATTAATTTTAAATTAATCATTTACTCGTTTTTTTCATTTTTTAAAAAAAAATTAAATTATATTTAACAGCTATAACCTTTTAATATTTTATCTTATTGTTTTCTTTTAATTTGGTTGATTTAGTTTCTTATCATCAGTTTTAATGTTTTATTCTACTGTCAGTGTTTCCTCACTGAGATCTCTAGATAGCGTCACCTCAGCTCATCAGCACTAATTATATTTATGTTAGATTCTTTTTATAGACTGAGGGGTGGTGTTACTGTCTGGTAACTGTATTTTATCCTATTATTATTAGTTTTATTATTATTATTATCCATATAGTAACTTGACAATAAAAATAATTAGAATGACTTGAATAGCGCTTCACAAAGATGTTTGAAGCAAAACAGATAAATGTGTCTCATACAGAAAAACATTATGGTCTTCATAATGATGTACGGTCAGCATCACACGTTCATTCTTTTTTACCTGCCTCACCTCTACTTACTTTAATAACATCTTCACCTCATCCTCACTGGTAGATCTGAAATATTCTATAAAAGAGAAAAATGTGTTTTCTTAGATATACAAGCTTACTTTGTCTCTATCTGAGCGCAATATTTAGGGAAAAATAAGTTGTTTGTCCGTGTTTTGCGAATTTTTACATCAGACAAAAAGAAAAAAAAAAGATTGATAGTCTAGTGTGTCCAGGTGAAGGGAAGCAATGAAGCACTTTTCCTTCTCATTCGGAGCATTCAAACAGCTCTGATCAATGCTGACACACACACTTCTGGCTGGTTCCCTCCCAGCCAATAAAAGCTCCCCAAACTAACCCCTGGTGTGTTTGAACATCCTTTACTGATTTGACCTCTTCTTCTATCACCAGAGCAGGTCTCTTATCTACATTCAGTTTTATGCTTCAAAGATTTAATTTCAAAAGGGTTTTTGCATCATTACTTCTGTTTTATCCGCAGCGTTTGGCTCACTTGGTCTCATAGACACCTGACTCAGTCTTTAGAGTTCATGATGAAGCTCCCCTTTGAAGCTTTATCTCATCTGGACTTCTATAAAAACTGCTGAAATATTCCTAAAACTCAGTCAATGAAAAGAGGGTTCTTACCAGAGTGTAACTATGATAGGATACAATAACACAGTCATATTACATTAACTTTACAGCCTGTGTTTATGTGTAAAAGCTTGTTATAGTCAAGGATATCTTTCCATGTTTTTCAGACTTAGTGCCTCACTCTCCACCCACCCTGAGAAAGATGAGCTCATCTTGTTTGGAGGAGAATTCTACAATGGGAAGAAGGTGACAAAAATACTGTAGAATTTCACACTATAAGGCGCACCGGATTATAAGACGCATTAACTGAAACATAACAGTCGGATAAGTCAAACTTTATTCAACTCATTGAATAACTCAATAACTTCAATAACTCTCAACATTTTTTCAGTTGTAACTCATGAAATATAAAACAATACACTCACTTGTCATTCATTACTATTAAATTCTCTCACAGCTGCTCTGTTCCCATGTTCTGCTGTGTGATTGGTAGCCTTAAGCTTGAAATCCGCTTCGTAAGCATGTCTCTTCAAAGTGCCTTTTTGGGGTCCACATACACAGATATAATGTTTCGGTACCTGTATGTAGAAGCACAGTATGTATTCCTCCGCAAGGCGCCTGAATATGACGGTAGCTGTCATGCTCCGACAATTCATCCAGCGATGCAGCTTCGTATCTTACCAAAATTCGGAGAGATTTTTGAGCACCGTGTACCTCATAAAATTGGTTCGAGGTCAGTTAACACAACCAGAATTGATATGAAAGGATTTTATGTGCGCCTTATAGTGCGAAAAATACAGTACTTTTAAAAAAGTTACTCTCTGTAGAGAGTGTATGTTGGGTGTATTGACTTCATTTCTCACACTTTTTATCTGCTCATGCGATTACAGAGTTTTCTTGTATCTTATATCCTAATCTGTCTTCACTGGATAAATTCAGCCTCTTTAAAACCTTCAATATCTTCTCTTTGCAGACTTATCTTTACAACGATCTGTTTTTCTACAACATCAAGAAGAAATGCTGGGTGAAATCAGAAATTCCAAACCCTCCTCCACCTCGCTGCTCCCATCAGGTACTTCTAAAAACGACTAACTTCTTTTCGTGCACACATCCTAACGGAAACATACACTCACTTTTATCAGGTCCACCTTACTGGTACCAGGTTGGACCCCCCCCTTTTTTCTTCATAACTGTCTTAATCTTTGGTGTCATAGAGTCAACAAGTTTTCTGGACACTCTCCTCAAAGGTTTTTCTCCATGTTGATATGAGAGCGTCACACATTTGCTGCAGATTCCTTTTTTCCTCTTTCCTAAGGCGGTGGTGGCTCCCCAGGGTGGGGGTCAGCTCTGGGTGTTCGGAGGGGAGTTTGCCTCCCCCAACGGCGAACAGTTTTACCACTACAAGGACCTATGGGTGCTGCACCTTGCAACACACACCTGGGAGAATATTAAGTATGTGTATTAGATCACAGGAAACATGTAAAGAATTATGTACAGGAGGTCGTAGTGACCAATGAGCTTTTCTGTCTTTGTTGGACTAAGTTCTTTGTGTTTCCAGGGCTCCTGGTGGTCCATCAGGGCGCAGCGGCCACAGGATGGTCCTGTGTAAGAATCAGCTGCTGGTGTTTGGAGGATTCCACGAGAGCACCAGGTAAACACACACAGCTGAGAGGCAGCAGCTCTGACTGATGTGTCACCTGTTCCTCTTCAACATCCTGCAAATCACAGCCTGAGCTCTAAAAGTTTGAACTAGAGTGTTTATATCAGTAGATTTTGATGGGTTTCACACTTTTAACTGTATATTATTTATTTTTTTATTAACACTATATTCTCAATTTATGATTTTATTTCAGCTGCATGTTCAAAAATGTGTGTATATGGTGAATAATACACTGAATGAGTTGTGTAATGCTTAGAAAAATAACACCTGCAGGAGCATTTTCAGCTCACTAGGATTTTTTTTAACAGTTACATGAGTTACTAAAAAGGGAAAACTGAATTACTGAATGATAACACTGGGGAACAATTTGGAAAAAAAATGTTGAGTTCGATTGTTATGTTGACTAAAACTAAAATTGGCACATTCAATCAAAAATTGTGGTCACTTTAAAAGACCCATTCGACACCTCTCTTTTGAACTGTTCGAGTTTTTTTTTGACTGACGTTAAAACCTTAGTCGTACGGTTAAAAATTAGTAGTATTTTTAGGTTGAGTTAACTTTTTTTTTTTTTTAATTCAACAAGGGGTCATAAAAAATTCTTTTGTTTCTAGGATGACAAGTTTTTGAACTACACTATCTCTTTTTGAGAGACCACTTTTGGATTTTTGGCATAAAGTTCAGGAGTGGAAGCTTGTCACCTTTTGGCTAAATTCAGCATTTTGGATACAGAATAGATAAATTCTATGATTCATGAACATCATCAACTAATTTTTTCTTTATTTTTTTTGGAGGGAGGGCTGTTAGTCTGTGTCAAGTTATTGGATTTTTTAAGCAGCTCCTGCCCAAACATACGATAGGATTGGAACTGCCGCTTTGTCCTCCCTGAAGATCTGAATCCTTCCTCCACACACTAAGAGTCCTGAATGCTCCTCTTTAAACACAGCCAGTCTGTTTAAGGTGGTGTCATTGAATGTAACGCCCTCCTGAGCTGACAAGAAAAGATCCCTGAGCGCATCCTCACATTCTTCCACAGAGAGCACAGTTTCCATCTTTCTCTTGTCTTTTGAAGATGTCGCCTCCCACTTTTCATTTCCAGGAGTTGGGCGTGTTAATTTTCCTTTCCACTCTAAAGCAGCTCTCCAGATCCAAGCGACAACTCTGACCAGTTTTGTCAAACTGCTGAATCTCCTCACATCAATTAGCCTCTTCACTGCTGAGCCAGCCGGGGGTCTTTGGACAGGGGTCTCCCTGTCCCTCTCAGGAGGCTTTGAAGGACCCACTTTCATGTCAGGGTTGCTCTGCTCTGCATTTATCTGTTTCATCTTTGCTTGAGCTCTTGTTACTGCAGCTGAAAAGGTCTTTCTCTGGAGTCTGTCAACGCCTTCTTTTGCGTTTGCAGCAACTTCTCTGGCTGATTTCTTTGGCCACTCCTCCACTGGCATTTTCAGAAATGAAGGCCCATTCTGCCACTCAGAGTCCTCTTGCAGATCCTCTGGAGTTGCTCCTCTTGTGACAATATCTGCAATGTTCAGCTGCCCTGGGATCCACCACCAGTCCTCAACAGATCCAGACTTTTGAATTTCACCGACTCTGTTTGCGAAAAATGTCTGGTATCCATAACTGTCACGCTGAATTGCTCCCAACACAGTTTGACTGTCAAGCAGGTGAAACCATCGTTCTACCTCCACTCTGCTGTGCTTTTCTATGTATCTTCTCAGACGTGAAGCAAAGACTGCACCACAGATCTCTGCCTTTACAGGTTCTCCCTTTTGATCCAGTGGGGTCAGTTTTGCTTTGGACTCGACCAGTCTTGTCTGGATACCTGATGTTGTCTCCCATCTGAAGTACACCACGGCTCCAAAGCTCTTGTCACTTCCGTCAGAGAATGTTATCCCTGTTGGTTTTCCAGCCCAGCCAGCTGGAGTGAGGCTTCTGTGGAAGGTGATTTTGCTTAACTGCACATACTCTTCAAACAGCTTCACTGCTTCTTCTCTCAGGCCTACTGAAAGTGGTTTGTCCCAAGTTTCTCGGGAGAAACTTCCACTTCCTGCTTCTTGGAATGCTTTCCTGACGAGTATGGCTCCTTTCTGCTTTAAGGGCGTGACAAGGCCAATTGGGTCATAGAGGCCTGCTACTTGGCTCAACATTTCTCGTCTGGTTAGAGGGTCAGGCGTCTTTCCTCTTACTTCTTCTTTAAGAAGATCTTGTCCCACTCTCATCTTCTTTCTCCTCTTTGAGAAGTTGATGGAAGTCATGACATAGAGCTTGTCCTCCTCCACCAGATATCCAACTCCCAGAGCTTTGTTTTCTCCTTCCTTCAACTGATTTGGTAGAATGAAGACTTTGTTCTTCCCTTTTGTTTCTGGATCCTGCTCCTGCTGCTCTTGTTCTTGCCTCCCACTTTGCCCTGAGCGGACCCAGGGTTTGAGGTAAAACCCTCCAGCTTCCAGAACCTCCTCAACATTGTCAGTACACTGTTTGAGTCTCTCCAGGTCATTGTGGGATGTGAGAATATCATCCACGTAGCTGTCTTCCTCTAGGATTCTGCGCTCTTCTTCCAAATGGGCAAACATTGGTA
>RPOG01004853.1:24945-39076 GCA_008086565.1 Thalassoma bifasciatum
TGGTTAACAACTGTCAAGTTATTGGATTTTTTAAGCAGCTCCTGCCCAAACTTGAAAGGCCTGGTGTTGGCTGGAAGGACTTGAGGGACAACTCAGTTCAGTTACTCCATTTATTGAAATCAAATATTTTTCTTTTGCTTTTTCTGTCTCTCTGGAGCAACTGCTCATCAAAAGGTTGTTAACCTTAAAGAAAACAAACAAATGTCAGTCAACAGATTAAACAAATAACTGAGTCTCATCACCAACAGAAACTTCCCAAAGAAACAGAAATTATACCATCCGTGTCTCCCAGTGAACCCCAATGCTGCTTCAGCTTCTGCTTCTCATCTCCTTTGTGTTGTGGGTAGCCAACAGGTGAAAAAAAAACCTCTGATTGAGCTGGGCTGTGACTTCTTCTCCTGTCAGCCAAGCCCTTCAGCCTCTCTCCTCCACCAGCTGGGCTGGAGGCAGCACTGCACCCTGACCTCTCAGTTTTAACTGAACAGTCTGCAACGTGAACTCAGTGTCATGATTTTAATTAATTTTGTGGAATTTTTCCAAGTTTATTTGGTGAAAACACAAGCTGTTTTTTGTTAATTTTTTATTGTGTCGCACCCATCTCTGTTGGTTGCTCATCACGCTGCTGTTGCATGACTGTGTTGTACCTGCTCTTGTAACCATTTAATGACCTCCTTCCTCTGCTTAGTTTATTCCTGGTTGGTACAACAGCGTCAGTTTGTTCTGAAAAGAGGGGTGGCGATAATTATTTGTAAAAGTGACTTTTTGAGAAGTGCCCTGAACAGTGACTATAGTTTGTTTGACTTTAGGTTAATTTAACTTTACTTTTGCTTCTGTCAGATGCATCTGCGGCACAGGCTGATGAAGTCTAAGCCAGGGCTTAGGGCTGGGTGATTGTGGCAAAAATTAAAACCAGGATTAACTGAACCTTCCACCTGAATTACGATTTATGCACAATTCTCTCACTCTCAACTCAGTTTATTCTGTTCATATTCAGTAATGTGATGGTGTTCCAAGCAGAGCATGTAACGGGAGCGGGGTGAGAGCCAGCAGCGAGGAAACTGGACGAATTTTAAGAAGAGCACAGAGTGGGGTTGTTTTTTCATGAATAGGGGGGGCCTTTCCACTCCATTTTCACTCGTTTCCACTCACACCAAGGGTCTGGTGCGTCCCCAAATCTGTCCCAGAATGCATTTGTGTCTTCCAGCTAGCTACATACAACTTAAAATTAAGCTGCTGTTGGAGTTACATAAATATTTCTGAAAGGAAAGTGACAGAACATACAGGTGTACCGTTCGTGTAAAAACAGAAGATGGAGATAATATAGGAGAAGAAAGAGAATGCAATTTCCTTGTGGGATCTAAAAAGGCACCTCTTTTGAAAACACAACAGTGAGCTACAGTAGCACGCCGGTAAAAAAGAAAAAGTAAAGTCATCTGAAAATAAATACTCAGGATATAGAAACATATAATATCTATTAAAGTGCAATATCTGGGAACAAATACTTTATCTCCCACTTATTTTGAGTCTAAGGCTTTAGTCAAAGATCGGTGAAATATTAACCCACCTATCTTTAGAGTGTGCACAGTGTGGAGCGGGATGCAATCTTAGTTGAGCGTGGCGCGGTAATGCGAAGAGCATCATGGTGGGACTTGGAGCAGGGAGCGACAGAGGCAGACAGTGTTGGGAGTGAGGAGCAGAAATTCTCCCTGCTCCACTCTGCTCACATAGCCCGGCTCCAAGTGTTGAAAAAGATTAGACCTGTTATCTTTGGAAACAGAAACAATGTCTCTGCTGTTTGGATGATTCTGGATGGAGCTGTTTTGCTAATGATAAGTTTGATCAAACTAATATTCTCATTTCCTCTTACCTCTCCATCCTGCAGAGATTTCATCTACTTCAACGACGTCTACTCCTTCTCCTTGGACACCTACTCGTGGACACGCCTCCATCCACAGGGGCTCCCCCCCTCCCCGCGGTCAGCCTGTCAGATCACCTCTGTAACCGACGCCGTTGGTGTCATCATCTACGGTGGTTACTCCAAAGTGGTGAGTGTGTGAATGTGTTTCACAAAACTCATGGTTCGTGGTGTGGTCTGTGATGTAATGGTGTTTGTTTTGTGTTAGAGAGTGAAAAAAGACGTGGAGAAGGGGACCATCCACTCTGACATGTTTGTGCTGAAGCAGGAGGGTAAAGACGGTCAAGGTACGAAGCGCTAACAGATGTGAGACAGTAGCTAAAGACTCATACAGGCGTTAAATACTCATGTTCAGTGACGTCGTTCTTGACTGTTTGTGTGTCCGTCAGAGAAATGGTCCTGGTCCAGAGTAAACCCCTCTGGGAACAAACCTCCCCCCCGCTCTGGGTTTTCTTACGGGGTGGGACCAGGAGGGCGATCAGTGCTGTTTGGTGGCGTTTGTGACGAGGAAGAGGAGGAGTCTCTAGAGGGAGATTTCTACAACGACATCTACCTGTACGACACAATAAAGAACCGCTGGTTCCAAGGACAACTCAGGGTAAGAGAGCTGTGACACAGAAACACAATTATTTAACAAAAAACCAAAAAGTATCAGGGTCAGAACCAACAACCCTGATGCTCACAGTCAGCTGTGTCCTTTCTGCTGGATTATGTGGAAGATAGATCGATCCATCGTACTTTTATTGATCCCTTTAGGTGTGTCCATCAGGTTAATTGACATCTCCATCACATTCACAGCACTGTACACATACACAATAGGTAATCAGAAGAGTCAACACCATTAAAAATACAAGATATATGGGTCAATGACAAAAAGAGGGTCTAAAAACGTATTTTGAGAAGTTGTTTGAAAATGGATAAAAAAACATATTTCTGAGTGAAGAATTATGTTTTCTAACAGATTTCAGTAGTTGACCAACATTTCAAAGTTTTTAGGTTCATTATTTTTTAGTATTTTTAATTTGAGCACCCAAAAATGTCAGGTGGTGCAACCAAATATATGAAAATATATTTATATGTTCCTGTTATTTTTTCTGTGTGAAATTATTGGCAAGTATCTCTCAAGTGTCTGTAGTGACTCATACATTTTCATTTTGTGTGTTTTATTTCTTTTATTTGTGAATAAGATAAATAATTTGATGTTAAAATAACATTTCACATTATTACATTGGTTGTACCACCTGACATGGAAATTGTTCCAGTCACCAATGAAGTGAAAAAAACTTTTTTATCAGTATTTCAGAGAAATCTACAAACTTTTCCACTTGGTCACAAATGTCATTTGGGCTCCTCTGGCTGATGCAGTTTCCTGTTTCCTGTTTTATTCTCTTCACTTTAAAATAAAAGTCTAATGTTACGGTTGCACCACCCTGACATTTGACAAGGGTAAAATTACAGGACAAAAGTTTTTTAAATTTCTCAACAGCTTTAAAATTATTTTTATTTGCAAAGAATGTTTTATTTAAAAAGGTTCAAGCATAAAATAATGCCACTGTATTTTTAATTTCCATTTACAATAACTGACATTCAATTGTTAGAGTTTAATTACTGTGGATACTTGTCAGGACGGTTGCACCACCTGACATTTTGGGGGTTTGAGGAACCAAAACACAAAAAACATGTTATATTTTAATAGTTTAAAGATGTGTTCAAATAACACAGGTTTCATAGAATAAAGAAATACATGTGATGAAATACTCAATTCATGATGGAAGGAAATATTGCACTTGGACACAAAAAAAGGGACGTCACGTCATTGACCCATATATAAAAAGAAAGAAAGATAAACATAAATAGAGCTTTAAGATGTATTCAAGTATGCTGTGTGTACCTGAGAGGGATTCTGTATGTGCATAGGAACAGGAATATAATGATATATCATATATCATATATTATATAATAATAGTAGTGAGCGTATAATAATAACAACAATCATATAGCAATAATAATAGTATAATATAATAATAGAAATAATAATAGTATAATGATAGCAGTAGCAATAAAAATAATAACAATGACAATAATAGAAGCAGTAAAAATTACAGTAATGATAATATACAATCTCTTATTTACATAATACACAGAAAAGAGAAACTGGATCAGCTCGACCTGGAACAGAACTTAGGAGAAGAGTGACAAAGTAGCAGTTCAGTTTGTTCTGAGGTATTTGCGTCAGGAAGATCAAGGGAGGTTAGGCCCATACAAGTTAGGATAAGATGAGCAGGTTATTGACTGAATATCCAAGGGAAGGAGAGGCAGTTCAGGTTCCCATATGAGGCAGGATGGAATAAGTGGCTGAATATCCAAGTGGCATTGTTAGAAATGTTAAGTCAGGATGCAGGCGACGGATGATTTAAGAGGAACAGTGGCCAGAGTAAAGCAAACATATAGACGCATAATTCAGCGTCCCTCCATGAAAATAAGATGCTGGGTGTGAAGAGCCTCTCCTTAAACCACTTAGTTCTCCACTGTCTGTCGTGTCCGTTCTCATCAATAACAGCAGCTTCACAGTCTTATAGCATTTCCTCCTCAACGTGAATCAGGCAAAGCCAGGAGTGTTTTATTTCCCTAGACTTCTGGCTACAAGACAGAAGTGTCCCCATTTTGATACTTGGAGTTTGATGCCAGGAGAGCCTGATTTATACAGGAAGTGCTCTCTGCTTCACAGAACAGCAGGAGCCAATGGTCTCCCTAACAGGCTCATTTATTGGCTGTAGGCCCTGTAAACCACACATACGGTAACTAATAGCCTTCAGTCACATGAAGCCATTTGTAGCAAGGTATGTCGTCTGAAAGCTCTCCTTTATATTGCCCATAATAATTTATTTTCATCTGCGCAACACAAGTGGTACAATCCATGAGCGGGAGCTATAATTCCAGGATTTGTGGCGAACCTTTTCACAGAGAGATCAAATTTGACAACAAAGAAGAATCGGAGGACCGATAAAGCTGTTTTATTTATGCTAAGTCGTCAGCTTAGACGGTGAAAAACGGGGACGCATCTGCTGTATTTGCTCACCTGAGACTTAAAAACTCTCTAATTCCTACATGGTTTTACCTCAAAAGCTCAAATTTCACCCAGATGTAGATGACAAGGTGTAGAAGTGATGTTGTGGATGTGTTATGTCTGACATGAAACATCTTGAAGTTGATGATGTTCAAAAATTGGTTATAAAAAAATGAAGAGGAAAAAAAAGTGTTTCAGCTGCATTTATCCTGATGTGAACTTAAGCCACATATATAAACTCGACATTTTCTGAAACTAGAGACTTAAATCTTTCAAATGAGGTGTCACTGATGAATTTTGACCTCATGGTTCTACAGTTATAAGCTCTGAAACATAGAATGGTAAAAAGGCCAGAGTTGGGTAGGAACTAATGGGTTAATAAACTCAACTCAAATCAGATACTACTTGGATAGTCAACTTCTTTTCTGTCTTCTTTCTGCTCAGGGAAGCAAGTCGGAGAAAAAGAAAAGACGAAGGGGACAGAAGGGTGAGGAAGAAGAAGAAGAGGAGGAGGAGGAGGAAGAGGCAGTAAAAGCACCAACAGAGATCATCAGAGAGATTATCTCAGAGGACGGAACGGTGATGACCATCAAAGAAGTGCTTCCTGGTTCTCAGCAGGAGGAGTGTGTACATGAGAAAGAGAAGGAGGAGGATGGTGAGACTGATGCACAAACACACATCACGATTAGTGCAGTTGTGCTGAAGAGTTTACGTACCCTGACAGAACTGAGGATTTCTTGGCCATTTTTCACAGAATTTGAATGATAACACAAAACTTTTCTTTCACTCATGATTAGTGGTTGTGTGAAGCCATTTATCAACAAACAACTGTGTTTACACTTGCATCTTTCATTCCGTGCTGCACTGATGTTTCTGGTTTCTGAGTCATGTGAAAAGCAAAAGAATTGTTAAAGGATCTGCAAGGAAATGTAATCCATTTGTATAAAACAGGAGAGGAATATTAAAGAAATATCCAAGGAATTGAGGATGCCAATAAACAGTGTTCATACTCTAATTTAAAAGTGGAAAATGAGGGTATCTGATGAAACCAAACCACGGTCAGGTAGACCAACAAAAATTCAACTCCAACTGCCAAGAAAATTGTTCCAGATGCAAAGAAAAACCCACAAATAACTTCAGCTGAAATACAGGACTCTCTAAAAAAAAAGGGATGTTTCAAGGTCCACAATCAGGAGACACTTGAAGAAACATGGGCTGCATTGTCGAGTCGTCAGGGGAAAGCCAAAACACAAGGCCAAGTGGACCTGCCATTGGCTATAGCAGAATAAAGGGAAGGTTCTGGAGTGGCCCTCTCAGTTTCCGTTATTATTATGATTTAAAAAGAGTAACAGTTGTTTGTTGATAAATGGCTTCATCCAACCACTAAACATGAGTGAAAGAAAAATTTTTGTTTTATCATAAATATTTTTTGAAAAGAGGCCAAGAAATCATGAATTCTGTCAGGGTATTCAAATGTATGAGCACAACTGTACATTTAGCAAATAGTGAGAACACACTGTTGAATGGTAGCATGTCGACACTCAAACACGAGTTCTCATGCCTTTCTCTGAGATTGATGCCAGATACACCTTTAAAACAATAGAAGGGCTGGATGGGGATGCACACCAGAAGAAGTTAAATAAAAAGTTGTAGTTGAAATGTTAAGAAAAGAAAATGGTGTTTAGACGGTTCTATGTTGTCTGTCTCCTCAGACTCAGCCTCAGCTCCACTGGTGGAGCCATGCCCAAGGTCCAACGCCATGGCAACAACGAGTCAGGGTAAGCTCTTCCTCTATGGCGGGATGTTCGAGGTTGGAGACCGCCAGTTCACACTGAATGACCTCTACTGCCTGGACCTCCACAAGATGGACCAGTGGGAGGTTCTCGTGGAAATGGACCCAAGTAAGTCAAGACTCTGATGAGGACTGCACATGAAGGGGGGGGGGTTACTCATAGACCAATACAGGTATTACATCTGACTTTCAAGCAGCTCACTTCAGCTGTGTTTTGTTGAGCTGAGCGTGGACAAGAAATGTAAAGTTCCATGAAAGAGACAGGTGCAAAGATTTATTCAGATCACTTTTTTTTTTATCCTGACAGAGACCCAGGAGTGGCTGGAAGAGTCTGAGTCAGAGGACGACGATGTGGACGAGGCAAAGGGAGCAGAAGGGGAGGAAGAGTCAGAGGAGGACGAAGAGGAAGGTGAGTGTTTTTAAAAAAAAAAAAAAAGACTTTTAGATATGTGGAAAAGATAAAAAAGATAAAAAACCCTGCAGTGCCTTTATCTAAATCAGAACCAGAATCGCCTCTGTTTGCCTCGTATCTTTAAGAAATATCAAGGAATTTGACCTCGGTTTTAACTGTACAACTCTCTCTGAGCAAACGTATGAATAAACATACACACTGAATTTATAAAGAACAGATTAAGTAATTCAGAAAAATACATAAAAACTTAAGTACAAATCAAAGAGGGGAAAATATATACACCATACATATTCAAGTGAAATAGTGATTTGACTACATTTACACTGGTATGTCTGCAAAGTAAGAGGACAATAAACACAACTTTTAGGGTTTACTAACAATTACAACACAACATTTGATTGGCACAGGAATAATTTATTGATACTGAACATTTTAACTTGAAATTCAATGCAAGTATTAGATTTCTGTGTGAACAAAGACATATCCCGTTTATGCTGCAGTCTCTGGATCATGTTCCTCTTTGAATCTGCATTTATGTCATTATCGTGGTCAGATGGAAGGAAAAAAAAGCAAAATAATCAAAAATCAAAACCAAAATACTGCAAGCCTCAACGTTTTCAAAAAACACTCAAGATTCTGTGGCATCACCATAAACGTATACGGATGTCTAAATATGAATTCTTTTACTGGAAATGAAAATGTGGAACTACGTTAAGATATACATGTTAAATATACAGCGTTGCATTGGACCACAACACACTGCAAGTTGCTTTCAACTGACTTGGTTTAATAATTCCTGTTCAGTGGTCTCCTTTGAGCCTGATCGTGTGACTGTGTCAGCTCCTGGTGTTCCACTTTAAAGAGTGACCCTGTAAACTAGAGACCCTCCGCTGAACGTGTCAGTGGCCTCAGTGTAAATAAAACTCTGGTCTATTTCTGCAGACTTCATGCTTCAGACAGTGGTGTCACATCATTTTGCCTTACAGACCTGTTTACAAGCTGTTTGATAAAACTTCGACAAACAGCTTTGTCTTCAGAGTTTGTCTCTTTTTAAGTGTCAACTAATCCATCTGTCTTAAATTAAAACCTTAGAAAGTGTTTAAAATGCTAAAACCTGTCTGAAAATGTGTGTGTTCCAGATGAAGAAGACCACCCCGCAGTGGAGGAGGGAGAGACTGTGACTGACTACCAGAACCGAACAGAGGGCTACTGGATAGGTCTGGCACGTACCAACATGGGCCCTGATGCCAAAGACAAAAAAGTTGCCAAGGTTGCCCTCGCTATGGCTAAAGTCTTCTATGAGGACCAGTGATGTAGTTGCCAATTCTTTGAGTGACTGGGAGGATGCTGTGTGTGAATCAAGTTGTGTTATTTAAACTGTCTAATAAAATAATCCACAGTCATTTTATATTGAAGTTTAAAATGGAAAAAAAAAAAAAAAAACATCTTCAAACTTCAAGTGTCTCTTTGATGGATGAGGATTTTTCTCCTGAATGTACCACGATGACAGAGCCTGTGTAATTAGTTTGCTTCAGATTGGATCTGTAAAAAAAGGTTTTTCATCTAACTCACTCATTAAACCCTTTTTCACATTTGTACCTGAATTATTGCTGTTTTATTCCTCCCTGTGAGTAAACAGCTTTTTTCTGTTACTGTTTGATGTTGAGTCCACAAGAGAAAATCAGCCCTGACTGTGAAAGAGTTTGTCTTGTTTCAGATTTCAGAGAGTGAACCTTTATGTGCACTCTTCTCAGACTTCTTCAAAATTACAGAAATGTGGAGGTCAGGCACTGAAACCACTTCAAACAGCCGGTTGCCTTTCAAAATAAAATGAACTAATCACACTTAACTGAACTTGAAAGACAAACCAAAGTGATGATAAGAGGCTCGTCCTTGGGGTGGAAAGTGCAGAAACTCCTCAGACTTGTAGCTGCAGCTTCCTGCTACATGTCAGACTGAACACACAGCTGCTGTGGGTTAATGATTAAAGGAACATGCAGTCAACACAAGAGAGCGTTTGGTGTAAACCCAAGTATGAGAATTGTTTAGAAGATGGATCAGGAGTTGGCCCAATCAGAGGCACAGTTCACCTTTTCAGTCATGATTTCACAAAAACGAGAGTTTTACATTGTAGCCTGAATTGGTCTAAGATGTTGAATAGCCAATGAACAAATAGTCAATAGAATGACAGTATTCCACATTTAACAAATAAAGTTTTACACTTAAGAATTTTATTTAAACTTAACAATATGCTAGTTTAAATGTACCTGGGAGCACCAGCCTATTTTGTGAAAACAGGGAAAACCTCTAATAAAATAATCAGTCAGTCTTATAATCTGAAGAGTTGCTACACACAGTGAGAACTTGGCTCAGTAACATAGACTCTTAATTTTCAAACCACACAAGACAAACAACCATGTTCTTTATAAAGGTGAGTTTATTATCTAACTAAAGGTGACATATAAAGCATAAATGGAACAGTGCAGATAATATGGTAATGTAAAAGGGAAAGAATAAATGAGACAGGGATGAAAATGAGTTTCTGATGGTTGTAAAAGCAGGGACCAAATGAAGCTTAGCGTAAGTTCAGTCAGGAAGACTGTCTGTGGGCTTTCACACGACTATTTCCGCATTCTTTCACTCCCGCTCTTTCTCATCAGCTGACCACTGGGCGTGTCAGCGTCACTGTCTATCCAATCACATTTCTCAGCTGTTTGTCACAAGTCAATCATCGTTAAGCTGTCAAATTAAAACCTGCCCCTCTGGGGCGCGGATGGCCGAGTGGATATGGCTGCGCACCATGAGGCTATGTCCTCGAGCGGGCGGCCAGGGTTCGAATCCGACCTGTGGCCAATTTCCCGCATGTCACTCCCCACTCTCTCTCCCCTTTCCGACACTATCCACTGTCCTCCTCTACATAATAAAGGCACAAAAAGCCAAAAAAATAACTTTAAAAAAAAAAAAAAAAAAAGCCTGCTCCTCTGCCTGTCAGCTGTCTTTCAGGATTGAGCCTCAACCCGCCTCCTCCCCATGCACCTCCTATCATCGCTCCAAGTCCCAGCTCTCAACTCGCAGCTCTAAACTCCCTGTCCTCGACAGTCCACCAAGATCCAGCCTTCAAGTCTCCAACCACCACCAGTGTTTAGACTCCATCGGGGGGGATTTCATATTTCATCATGTCATTGTTTCCCCTGTTCATCCAATCTTGTGATTTTCATGCGATGGGGTCTAACCGCCAAACATATGTTAATTCTGCATCAGCTCATTAAACTCCTTAACCTTCTTTCTGGTGTTAAGTCTCTCCTGATTGAACTGAAGTTAATTGTTTTGCAAAAACCCCAATTTCCGGCATCAAACTCTGAAATACTAGGATAAACAAAGTGTCTTACTGAGGCAGAGGACTGGCTTGGAAGAGTCAGGTGATGCAGGAGGTGAAGAGAGGTTTGAGGTGTTGGGAGCTTGAGCTGGATCAGCTGTTGCAGGCTGGAAAGGAGCCCGGCGTCCTTAGTTGCTAGGCAACATCAGGTTGTGGGCATCCTTCTCGCTGTGGCGAAGGTGACGGAAGTTGGTCAGTTGGCTGGCTCTGGTCGTGGCCGATCAAACTCTGTCTCTCCTCCCAGGTTGACGTGTCAGTGAGAGAGCCGTGGAGTTCACAGAGGCACGGCTGCAGATCCAGAGAGCAGGATGGCTCCAGACTTCAGAGCCTGAGGGCACAGTTGTGTGAACCCACAGAGAGAGACCGTTGTTGAATCTTGGCGGGAACAGCAGGAGGGGGATGCAGCCCAATCAGCCAAGCTTGTCATAGAGATGTGATCAAATTGAAGTTAAGAGAAGAAGAGCGCCGTGTTGCATGCACCCAGGACACAGAGACAGTCTTTGAATCTCAGCGGGAAATAGTAGGAGGAGGGTGCGGCTCACTCAGGGAGGTTACCGTGGTGTTAGCAGATCAGAGTTTGGGAAGGAAGAGAGCCAAGAGATAAGGACGGCTCTTTGTTTATTGGCCTTCAACCACAAGTCAGTTTACACCCCCTGAAGTCAAATGTCCTCCTTCTTCTGCCAGAGTTTGTGAAGCCAAAAATTCTTAATTGAGTTTAACTTTCACCAGTATTATTGCACACACATGATTTAACCAGACTTATAACCTTCAGGTCGTCTGCTTCTGAATAAGTCCAAACATGGAATGGTACAGGGGAACATAACCACAGTTCTTACATATCCTGTAAAAGAACATTCAGCTTACATGGAACTATAACACAAACACATTATACATGAAAGAAATTATTATAAATGTATACAAGTTTACATGTATTAAGGTTTCTATGCATTTACAGACATTTTTCAGTCATGTTGCACACATAGAGAGATAGGGCAGCCTTAAAACCGTCTACCAGACTGAAATTTCCTGGATACCCAAAGGTGTCTGGTTTTTCACCAAAGTTGCTTTCCACCTCCACCACCAGCACACTGCATGAATAAATGCTTGAGGAGTTGTTTAACTTTTTTCTGGGAAAGGTTGAGTCCCGTCTTTTACTGTAACTCAGTTTACTCCACCAACTGAGCTCTCTGTTCAGCATAAATCCATCCGTTATTGAGAAAACAGCATAACGAGCCTGCAACGCGTACAAGCAGGGGCGTGTCCTGACTTTATAGACTGGGGTGCCCCAAACAGGGTACTAACTTATACAATGGAGGGCATGAATTATGTGAGTCCACACTTCCATATATTTTCTTATAACTACATATTAAAAATACAAGATTACAGGCTACAGCTTTCACAAATAAAAACAATCATGTTGATGTTTTGTTTGGCCAGTTTTGCCCAATCATACAGCAGTAGATGGAACAGATAGCTATATGTTGTGTGTTCAAATATATAGTCTGATTATGAGTTTATGTTTCCTACCATCATTTCTGTGTAAATCATTGCTAATAATTGTGGGGAATGATTAACTTTGACATGTGAGCAGTCTCTTTACATATTATTATTATTATCATTATTATTATTATTATTATAACTACAAAGTGACTCCTGCAATTTTGTTATCAGGAGCTTTGTATCAAGCAAGTAGCCCTTTCTCACTTTCTCTCACTACTCCATTTCCTTGAAGTAGCCCTCGGTCTTAAAAAGGTTGGTGACCCCTGAAGGAACAACAAAGTTGAGTTGAATTTGCACAGATTTGCATTATTATTTCATCGTGATTGCAACATGATTACATTGTGGTAGGAAGATAAGTATAGTATAGATAAGTATTGTCCTGAATCAGCAGATGCTTCATGTGAATCGTCACTGTATCGTACTGTAGTGTACGTATAGAGAAGCATATCGTATTGTACTGGGGATGGAGATTTTCATCCCGACTCTAGAGATGGAAAGAAGTCCAGTTCAGTGAGTCAGTTTTCCTGAGTCCTGCTCTTTGATAACAGACATTCATACTGATGTGACAGGAGAGAAAGAGTCAGAGAATCAGCTGAAGTTTGTGTTAGTGCAGAGGCTAAACTCTTCTTCAGCAGCTGTTTGTGTTTGTAGAGTTTGTGTAGAGAGGAGGAGACTCTCCCTCCTACAACAATCACAGACTCACTGAGGAACCAGGAGACCACAACAAAAACCCAGGATAGAGAGGTTCAGTGAAGGTGGTGTTGAAGGTGTGGAGGTGGATCAGTTTGTCAGAGGAGACTCTGTAGAAGGACAGAGTGCCAGCAGGACAGTCCACATACACTGATACTCTGTGAGAGTCAGAGGAGGAGGAGAGAGGGAGGACTGTTTCTGTCTTTTTGTGACAGACAGAGTAACCTTCAACAGAGCAGAACAGACTCCAGGACTGATCATTAGCTCCAAACAGACTGTAATCACCGAGTCCTTTCCTTCTGATTCCTCTGTAACTCACTGATATCTCTACCTCTCCTCTACATTCCACCTCCCAGTAACAGCGACCAGTCAGACCATCTCTACACAGCAGCTGAGCCCAGCGGTCAAATCTGTCTGGATGATCAGGACATGACTGATCCTCTCCCACATATGTCACCTCCCTGTTGTTTTCAGACAGTCTGAGCTCTCTGTTTGCTGTGTTTGAGTCCAGAGTGAGTTCACAGGAATCTGATGGAGAGAAAAAGACACAACACAGCAGCAGTTTATCATCAGACACAGCTGAAGGCTTTATTCTTTGTTAGCTGACAGTCTGCTGTTTGCTCATCAGGAGTCAAACAGATTCCACACTTACACTTCTCCAGACCAGGTTTTAACCACTGCTCTCCACCATGGTCCACCCTGGAGGAAGAAACACAGTCAGAATGATTTTCTGTCCAACATGAGTCCTAACTGCTGTTCAACATGAAGCAGTGTTCCTCAGTTTTTCACTGTGACAGAGAAACAGGCTGAAACTCATCTGAGCCAACTGTCTCCATCACTCTCTCACTTTTTCTGACAGTGTTGAGATCCTGGGAGAAAAAGAAGAAGAAAAAGAGGCAAAAAGCAAAGGCTGCCTGTTGCTCTTTGGATCCATAAAGTCCAGATTCTGCTTCTCATGTCCTCTTTGAAATGAGTGATGCCAATTCCTGCTCTCCCTTTGTTCTGTCACTTTAAAGTAGTGGGCTCTTTTTCTGTGTCAGGAGGAAAAATGAGTTTCTCTAATATTTGATCAGACAACACTGTCTCCTAGAGATGAGGTCTGTGTATTTCTACATGTTTTCAATCATTCGGATGTTCTGACCATGTAACATCTGCCTTCTTTCTGTTCACTCACAACATTAGTGGATGAACAGTCAGATGGACTTTTTCTGTAGAGAACAGAACCATCAAAGAAGTGAAGTGATGCTGGAGTCAACACACAGGAGAGTGTGTTACATCAGCACATTTTTCACAACAACTAATGAAATATCAGAGAACATTTTACAGAGACGTTTGCTGTCAACATTTATGAGAGTCCTCATGGATCTGAACTCACAACC
>RPOG01004854.1:0-39068 GCA_008086565.1 Thalassoma bifasciatum
ATCCCATTGGCAGACTCTTTTTTCTTTTTTTTTTTTTTCTTTTTTTAACTGTTACTGACAATTCAGACCACACTTTTGTCTTAACAAAACTTGAAGTAAAGCATTTTCTGGCTCATCTAAAGAATAATACAACAGTTTTGTACTCAAAATATGACACTTTTTACTAAGAAAAAGACACAAACAGTGCCTTACACTTAAGTTTTTGCAGTGCCGTCTGGTTGAATTTATCTGCATATCTGTGCTTTGAACTCAAGGGGATAAAGAACTGAGCTTTGACTGTTGAGGTGCTAAATGGCACTGATGTACGAAGAGGTTTGTGAAAAAATAAGGATTGAGGAAAACAAGTGGAAAGGATGTTTATGTAGATTGGCTGAATTGAGATTTTCAGTTTTTAAGTTTAAGACAGATCCTGAAGGAAGATACAAAAATGAATGAAACTCCATAAAATTAACCCAATTTATCAAGTTGTGTTATATGTGTGAACGCAACAGGTAAAACTTCCATAAACTACCAGATTAAAATTCTCTATGAGTGACAAAACAAGCAGTAGTGATGATGCTTGTGTCATGTGACCTGTATGAACCAGGAAGAACATGTCAATAATCATCTTGGGAAAATACCAGGGGTGAAGAATGTGTGAAAGAGGCTGCAGGCACAGACCTACTCTTTTAACTCTTTTTTTTAACTTTCCAAAGTCAAAAAAGTCAAGTCAGAGTTGAACCAGCTCTTTGACTGTCCCTCAGAGTATTTTTGAAGGACAACTTATTGGGAAAAAAGCGAACTATGTAACTTTCAGGAAGCATCCGCTCTTTGTTTTTCCTCTCTGCACAGTTCAGTCTTATTCTGACATGTTTGAAAATATTCTTCCTGTGTGCACACTTTGTTTTTAAGATGAAGAGGCTCCCATGGCCCCCGTCTGATGCAACAGAAGCACATGAATCAAACTGTGGTCCTTTTCACCTTCAGCAGGGCTCTGCCTAAAATGCAGTGGACTGTGTTGAGATCAGGTTGCGTTAGGAACTGCTTGTGTGAATGTAAATGAGTCCCTGACAGCATGAAAGGTCAACTTTTATTATACAGGTGTAGTATATCAAACAAATGCTCATACTTCAGCAGAGGAACCTTCTACTGTCCTCACATTTATCATTTCCAATCAAATTAGGATTAAAAACTTTGAGTTTTCCTCCTCAAATCAGAGTGTTTGATATCTTAATTCAGATCAGTTCTGCCTGATGTGAACAGCGATTAAATCACATAACATCACAGCCTGTACACAACACTATGAGATAACACAACCCCTGATATCCACACAGTGACCCTTCCCCATGTTTCCAGATGTCTCCAGTCTACCCTGACATGATGTTTTTTGTTTGTCCTCACCTTTTTCACCCCCTTCTTCTACCAACGTCATCCAGCTCAACTCTGGCTCTACATCTTTTATCAGTGTCTCTGTTGCCAAATACAGGAGTATTTGTCACATTTTTGGCAGGGGTTTTTCCATGTGACTATAGTACACTTGCTAAATAAATGAAGCCACATGGTAGAATATTGCATAACACAGTTTCTTTCAGGGTTCACGTAGTTGTTCAGAGAAGCTCGGGTCAGGTGTGATCTTCAGCTCAGGTCGACTCACATTGGACTCCAAATCTAAAAAAGTCAAAATCCAAGACCACTAAACTGAAAAACGACCTCAGACCAGAGTCTTATGTGATAGTGAGACAGGATATCTCACTTTGGGGCTTTCTTACAGGGCTGAAACCTCAGCAGAGTGAGAGTTTTAAAGATGTTAAAAGGTGTGACAGGCACCGGTTAATTAAACCATTCATCCCCTATCTAACTTTGAATCGTATAATTCACTGTTGTTGCTGTTATTATGTCATCACCCCAATGATGCTTCAGTGTTTCATTCATTCTCCCTGCGCTACTCTGCAGTTCTGCCATCTCTTCACCTGTAGAGATGTGCGTTGAACTCCATGGTGTTGTATTATTGGTGTCTCAGTGGGTGATTTTCATGAACATACACAGCTTAGTGCTGCTTCACTCTGCCGACTGCAGATCCCCTTCATCTCCTGTCATTTAGCCTCTGTGACTGCCACCAATGGGAGATCAGAGGTGAAACCACTTGTTCCCTGATGCTCTTCTGTGTGTTGCTTGTTGTAGGTTTGATGGAGGCACAACATGGTCCTGAATGTACCATTTGAAAGGCTCTGTGAGGGCCTTATAAGTGATCATGAAAAAGTATTACTTTTGTATAAATTGCCTTGTTTATTATTCACAATTTAAAATGAGACTATCAGCACCAAAGTAGTTTATAATGTTAGTTTAAAGAAACAAGATCTTTCATTTTCTTTGAAGAAAAGCATTTCTTAGAATCATGTTTACAGTTTGTGTCAAACAATAGTGCAACACAACAACAGATAAAAGCATCACCTTGTCACTTGTATCCTGGTAAAAGTTGTTTTGTACACGAAAAAGTGGTGTTTAAAAGATTTGCTCTCAATTAATTTGCTTCCAAACAAACCAACATCTGGCAAAAGTCAAGTCTTTAGGACAGTGGTCACAAGAAACAAGAGAAACATTGTCTTTAGCTGAGTTCCATTTCACTTTTTTACAAAATAAAAGTAATATTTCTGAATTTTCAGGGAAGTACTCCACTCTTTACTGGTTTTTCCATTACAACGGGAACTGCACACAACCTAAGTGAAATCTTGTCCCATAAAATTCAATTTGCAGGGTTGCAGAAAATAGAGAGAGGGTTGTGACAGGTGGTAACCATGGAGATCACAAACATTTTATAGCCGTAACCGTCATTTTGATGGGAGTTACTGTTGTCAGTGATGTTGTCAACAGACAAACGCAGATTCTGTATGTGTGGCAGCGGCCACGCACCAGGGACTTCTGGGAGAGGATCATGGCTGAGGAGTTGTCCTGTTAGGGATGTGCGTCTGTTTTTGAGGTCTGGTGATGTGATTTTGGCACAATGTGTTTCCATTGCAATTTTGCGATAGAGACTTCAATATCAAAACTTCAGAAAAACCATCTCATGGAGCATAAAACTTATATAGAAACTTGAGAGGATTTTTGAAATGTTGGTGTTTTCATTCTCATTTTTTTTTATTGCCACATTTAGGTTTTGTGCTATTCCAGGTGTAATGGAAACTTGTCCTTATAGCCTCCTTTGAATTGGCTGTGTAAGAATTTTAAGTTAGTCAACGTCTCAGTTTCATAGCTTATAACATAATAAAGGACCTTTTTGTGAGTGAGATGAACTGATAAAATAAATAGTCGCTGCCTTTAGGCACAGCATGCTTTACCTAATATAGTTTTAGTCAACTTATAAAACAAGGACATAAACCATCAGCCAATACTTCCAGGTGTGATAGCTATGCTCTAGTAAGGTTTCAGCCTTTGTTATAAATGTCACTGAGGTGTGATGCGTTGAAGTAGAAACAGAGGTATGATGGGAGCAAGGTAGAAGCAGGCATGATGTTACACCCGTGTGTTGAGCTTATGTGCTTTCGCAACATGATCACACTCCAGGAAACTAACATTAATCTGCTACAGGATCAATATGAAGGTTTTAAGGTGTGATAAAGGCTGTCTTGTGAAATTGTTCATAGTTGCAGTCTTAAAATAATTTCACAGAATCCTTAACCTGCCATAAAACAAAAAAAAAAAATTGTGACATGTTTCTGAAACTTGATATTTACACAAGAGAAGTCAGTGTGTGAAACCATCATGAGCTGTGAGCAGGTTGTTGTCTTCCAGAAATCAAGGATGAAAGAAAGGCTGACCTCAAATATTAATCCACTTTCGAGTCCACTCCATAGATCATTGCAATTGTTTCTATCTAAGTATTACAGTAATGTGGTTATTAACACTGATGCAGTGTTAAAGCAGTCATCCCTCAACTCCCTAGAATGGTTTAACTGAATCGGTTTGATCCTTCTACAGATAATCCATTGACATTAAATCAGCATCATTCACAGATAATATTCATACATCACTTTTCACATGCTCAGTCAATGCTGCATGAAGTTCTTCACAAAGAAACAAACAACACAGTGATCCACAGAAGTCACACTCATTAGGGCTTTTGTTTGTGTGAATAAATCTATATATGCATAAGTATGAATGTGTGTGCCTGCCTACATGTTAGCATACAGCAGTATAATAGGAGAGGAACCATGCTCTGTCATAGACATTTCCAGTGACAGCAGTGTAATTAACTGTGTAAATCAGCTGTGAGGGTGCATAAATCTATAGTGTATAAATATCACACTCTCATCCTGTATAGAATTGCTTCCATGGCTCAATTATTTCAGGATGTTGCAAAAATCCCCCAGAAACCACAGTTTACTTCTGACACTTTTAACCCTGTGACAGATGCATGGGTAAGACATCTTTTTTTTTTTCACTCGTACAAGCTTCTGAAGTGTACCTTTTGGGAGGGAGCAGTGAGCTGTGTGTTTAATGTCATTGCTCAGCAGGAAGCATCGCAAATAAGATTCATTCAGACAGCAAATGGCACATGGAGTGAGCATGTGATCAACCAATCCTGTTTGCAGACAAGATTATCAACATTTGCAGAGCTCGACACTTAACAGTGCGCAGAGCTGCTGCTTTATTAAGAGTCCGAACACATCCAGGGACTATCTAATCAAATGTGCGAGGGACATAAATGTTACAAATTATCTTCTTCATTTGTTCAGGGACTGTTTTTTTGAAGACCATCATCCAAAAAAAGGGGGGAAAAAAGTGAAGTGTGTGTTTGTGTTACTGTAGGAGGATGGAAAGTTTTTTTTACCTCTTGCTGCCCTGAAGTGGATGGTGTCTCTTACAGATTTGTCTGCAGCTGTCAGGAGCCGTCGGTTTGAAAGATTCTTGCAGCTGTCCGTCAGTGTGGTCCAGTGTGTGTGTGTGTGTGTGTGTGTGTGTGTGTGTGTGTGTGTGTGTGTGTGTTTAAATGCCCCAGTCCATGAAACTGAAGTGCTCTCTTGGTCAGGGAGATGAGGGAGGATGAGCAGCAGCAGGAGGAGGAGGAGAAAAGTCATCTGAGGAGAAACCAAATCACTGTTAAAAGGAACCTGAAGAAAAACTTCTGTTCTATTTTTCTCAGATTAAGTCTGTTTAGGCCAAGCTTTTGATTTCCATGTTAGTTAGATTAAAAAAAAAAAAAACATTAATATGAAAAGAAAAATACGTATGATAGGGAATGGTTTATCTGTTAGTTGGACATTAGAAGCAGGCAGCCCTCTTTGAAAATCAGCTGATTGATGCTGTAATTGTATCTTGTATTATATAAGAGCTGAACAGTCAGTGAGCTTTTGTCCTTTGGGTTGTTGCTACACTTAAGTTTCCCACATTAGACAGTTGAAAGTGCTTTGTCCTTAGTTTTTTTTGTTGTTGTTGCTGAAATTCATCTTTTATTTACCTTTGTAGATCAGTTAAGTTTATTTAACTAATGCAAGAAAACACAACACAAAGAAATCTGAATAAGAAGGACAACATATCCTTCATTTTTTGTGATCAATTATTTATTGTGTTTTTGTTCCAAAGCTTTGGCATAGTAATCACAACACAAATATTTTACAACCCAACTATAGACACCCCCCCACCCACCAACCACCAACCAGTTCCCACCCTGGCATTTATATCCTAAAGCATGTAGCTATAGCATCTATGCGTGTCCAAAAATGCCTATATGCATATACATATAAGAAGATGTGGACAATCAGATATCCAATATGCTGTAAGATCCAATTAGTGTTTGATCAAGCATTATTGATTTCAGCCGGCTTCATAAAAGCAATCACAATCAACTATAGTCAGGCACCAATGTTTTGCAGCAACATATCCTTCATAATGGTGTTCTATAGGGGAACTGAAGACATGGTGGGAGTTGTGGTAGAAAATGACCTTGACTCGTGAACCTCAATGATTTTAATATTTAATCTGAAATTATAGCTACAGATGATCAGGAAAAGAATGGAACAGAGAGCAGTAAACTAAATCATCCAGGTATTGAGAACATATTTACCTTCTTCCTTCGTCTCCTTCCTGACAGACAGATACTTTTCCAGTCAGACGGTAAATACAGTGTTGCATCTCCAGTCTTTGTCAGACTGTTCAGACCGTGTATGTGTGCTGTTCATGTTGACCTTCTTGCTGAAGCAATGACTCTGTCTCTCTCTGAACAGATATTCTATCAGTGTCACTTCTCTAAACCCACTGCTAGAATTGAATCACTGTGGAGTATTTTATCCTCTTGTGTCACAGAGGAGGGCACAGCTTTAGTGAAATATCACGACACTGGTTAAAGGTTTATTCACCAAACTGCATGTATCCTCCTAATATTACATCTGAGGAGACTTTTATAGTAAACCTCACTGTTCCCACCTGATGTCATCTCCAGTATGAGTCTGTAAAACACTGATCAGCATCTTCTTTCTTTTCCTTGCTCTGGGAGTTTTTGCAAAGTCAGCTTGTCAGCTGCTACTTGAATTGGTGATGGCTTCTAAACTAAGGTGATCACTACTCAAGATTTTTCACTCTACCAGTGTTTGCTTCAGTGTGTCGGGTTAAACTTGGAACGTTATTCTATGAAATTCATCAAAATAATACTGCGTTATAGGGACTGTGTGGACTTTCTTAGTGATCTTGAAAAAGTCTGATATCTCCACATGTGCCTTTTCATAATCCACAATTTAAAATAAGATTATCAGTGCTTAAAAAGGTTATTTCTAAATGCTATTTCTCAGCTTTCTGATTGGGTCGGACTGGACCAGATTGATGTATGACGTGGAAGTCTCTATGACAACACCACGCTGGCTTTCATAGTTTAACAGTGAGAAGAGAGATCTGTGTTTTTCTCTGCTGAAAATGATTTCTGTGACTTATTAAGTAGTAATAGTGGACACTGGAGCTGGACTACCTGACAGAAAAGGGACAGGGGAGTAGAAGAAAGCCTAACTGGAGAGTGACAGAGCATGGGCTAAAGGCCAAACACGAGTGACACTGTTTTTGAAAATGTTCATTCCAACCCATATGCACATGTTTTACTATAGTGGTCTGTTCAAACCTAAGAGTCTATTGATAAAATGAAGAGTGATGCTAGGTTTGTTTTGCTTGGTAGATGAGCACTGGTAAGACTTAATCAGGATTTAATAACATTATATGTTGTGAGAGTGCCAGGCTATGATCAGCGCTAAATATAGCTGGCTACTACACCACTGAAAACTAAATCTTTATTGAAACAAACATAACTCTACCTGCATCTGCCAAACTCTGCCTCTTGTTTTTATTTCGGTAGTGATCTGAGCATTTTATTTGTGACACATTTTCACTTGAAGCAGTCAGAGAGTGAAGTGCTGAGTTTTGCATTAAAAATTGTCGTAAATCTTAATAGCACAACTCAAACAACGCTGAAAATGATAACTAAAGGATAAGTTTGTAAGGCCAGCGTTCTTAGCTCAAGGAGGTGACATGTTGATTCAGTGAAAAGCTGAGTATGACCTGTAGCGTCTGTTGAGTCAACTGTTTTTATAACAGGTTTTAATGCCTTTATTTGAAGACAGGGTGATGGATAGAGCAGGGGTGGAATGACAAAGCAAAGGGACAAAGGGTCAGGTTTAACCCATCCACGACAATGTCGAAGGACGAGGCCTTTGCACATTTAGGCGCTGGCCCCACACAGTTTCAGATCTTTGAGGTGACACATGATCAGTCTCTAATAGCTTCATATGAAAAGTTTTTCACAAAGGCTGAGTTGGCCCCCTTGGCCCTACTTTGTCAGACCTGGGATGACAGCTGTTTACACAGCATGGACTGCCTGCAGGGGGCAGTCTCCTGACTTTGACATGTCCTTGTTTTCTAAAATCATGCACACATCAGCCAGAAACCAGAACTGAGTAAGCTGTTTATACCAAAACTTTGTTACTCTGATCAAACTATATTTTTTTGTCTTGCTGTATTATTTCCCTCTGTACTTCGGATGTACTGATTTCCTGAAGAGTCCATGTAGGATAAAATATCCTCCTGCTATTATCTGTCCCGAAAACTCTTCTTCATATTATGTTCTTTTTATTTTTCTGTGAATCAGCTTACAACTGTATTCTCCACTTGTTTTGAAAAGCTCCATTAAGCAAAGGTGTTTTTCCAATTTGGGGCACAGCAATATGCAATATTAGCTACTTTCTTCCTACTCACCTGGAGGTGTCATATAAAGATATCATGCAACACATGCTCTGTGTTCCAGATGCCGAATCATCTCAGATTTGTAAGAAGTAACCTGTTAAACACAGCATCAAGATTTGTGTGGAAGCAGTACCGCTAAACTTTTTAAAAACATTTGTAATTTTTTTAAAGCTGTGACAGCAAAGTCAAAGCTGGAGAGAGACCTTGGGAAGAGCAAAGTTGCAAACCGGATAGAAGAAGTGATGGGAGGATGATGGGAGGAGGGGGTGCATGTGTGGTCTTATGTAAAGCCCAGATGGTCCCAGAGAAGCACATGATGGAGAGATGGAGGGATGGAGAGAGGAGTGTCTGTCTGTCTGACTGCCTGCCTGCCTGACTGGGGGGCTTATGGGAGCCAGCACCACAGGCTACAGCACCTGGGTGGAGAGAGGCAGACATGGAGGTCCTTCAAGGGAAAGAGGAATGTCATGAAAGACTCCAAGTTTGAAGAAAGTTTAGCCCAGAGGCTCCAGATGATACACGGTGTTTGATCCCGCTTTACGTCCTATCTCTCACTGAAGTGCTGACAGAGATGCATAGATTGCTTTTTTTTTTCTTTATGGTGCACTCACATCTGTTTGTTTACTTCTCTCTGACCTTATTTCCCAGAAAGCCTCAGGAAAAGTGAACTTGCAGGTCACACTCTACCAGTAGGATGATGGATAAGAAATATTATCAAAACAGCAACAGCATCTAAACTGTAGTTGCTGTTTTGCATTGTCCGATTTTTGGGAATTTGTTTGTTGATTTCATTTCTTCTAATCTCATCTTTCATTGTGTTTTTGTTACTAGGGCTGAACAATATGCAATAAATAAATAAATAAATAACTTATTGCAATTAGTTTCCCCTATATTGCAATTGCTAATTTGTGAGTATGTTGAGAATCAGAATCAGAATCAACTTTATTCGCCAGGTATGCTTGAACATACAAGGAATTTGTTGTGGTATACTGTGCTCTCTTGTGCAAGGTAGTGGTAAGGCATAAAGGCAAAATAGTAATAATAAAAATTTTGCATAAAGAGTGTTATCAACAACTATAAACAAAGAATAGCAAATAGACAAGATGAGTATTTACAGTCTAAAAATACGATAATAGTGCAATAGTGGGTAGTGCAAGAATGCAGATATTAAATGAGGCAGTTTAACAAGTTGCAAAGTGGCTTCAATAAAAAAATAAATGATCATTTTAAAAAGTATATTCTGCTGTTACATTAAATATCTACGTGTTTAATCACAGTACTGTTCCAGGTTCAGGTTCTGAAAATCAGAGAGAAACAGAAAAAGCAGAGTAAAGAGGGGGGCACCTCCTCGTCTAAGGAGGGTGTCCCTTACTCTTGGAAAGAGGTAGAGGAGCAGGAGAAGGAGGACATCTCCTGACACTGTTATGGTTTGAGGTTCCCCATCTTAAGTGTTCAAAAAAAAAGGTTAAATCATTTTAAAAACACATTTTGATTCATATAGCACATTTGATATCAGTTCCTTTTCTGAAAGAGATGACGCTTTCTTCCACTCTCAGTTTCAATGAGAAAAACACATACGTGAGGGAGGAAAGTAGGATTCTTTCAAAACAAAAAAAAACAACAACAAAAAAAAAAAACAAGAAAAAATTACTCCTTTTTGGATGTTGTCTTCTCTATCCGTGTTGCACTCACTTTCAGACAGTCTCAGTAAAGCAGCTACTATATGAAGCTGTAGCATTGTAACTTGGGTGCAATTTGGAGTCCAGTGTCTTACCAAAGGTCACCCAAACATGTGGTCTACAGGTGCCGAACCCAAATCCCATCACCTCTCATTAAGAGAGGACCCACTCGACCTCTGAGCCACAGCAACTCAAGAACTTTAAAGATTTCTTACACACTTTGACCCAAGCAGTGACCTCTGGCAGCAAGGAATGAAGCCCATGTGGAAGTGTAAAAAGCCGCTCTTCTGAGCATCTACTTGGGGCTGGCTTCAGAAAACCAGACACTGTAAACATTCATTCAAAAAGATTATACTTAACCCTTTAATATCTGCCATGCCAAGTCTGTCAGAACATAGCTTTACAATTTTGACGACTGTAGTGTTGTTTTTTTTGCATTAAACTTGTTTGACATAACCCCTATAACCTAAACTTTAATGAACCACACAGACTTTTGTCAAGGGTGAACAAATGAACTTTTAAAAAATGCAACAAACCATTGATATTTTTGAACGGTTCTAAATGCAGTAATGCCATGATTGTATCTCTCAAAAGTGTAAACGTAAAAAAGATGATGACATGTATCGAACGTAGGAGCCAATCTGAACAGCTGCGGTCAGGATCGTTATGTTTTTGTTGTTTACCCTTATACAGGATTTCTGCAAACACATTAGTAAAAGGAAACAGCGCAAATGTTGTAATATGAAAGTCTAACTTCTCAGATTTAAAACGCAAAAATAATGATTGATTTGTCTATCTGGTTTCAAATCTGCCGCTGATCAAAACTAAATATGCTAATCGTAGTGCCATCCTCACACTGGGCTCTAAGTGGTGATCAGGAAATAAACATCTGTACAGCCTGGTTCAAAAAACTACCTGAGTCTGATTGGATCTTATTTCTCTATCAGCACACACTGTACAGAAGGTAAACTTTCTTACAACCTGTTATTATAAAAGACATCACAAAACTAGGTTAGTCACGTTCCCTAAATGGCCCCTATCACCAAAAGGCTTCAAAACTCCCTGTCAGAAACAGATGGGTGATGTCACAGACACGAATTCAATAATTCAGTTTATGCTCCGTCCAAATCAGAATATAAAAACCTCTTTTGTTTCTCCTATTTTATTTTATTGCCTATTTCCATTGGATGTACTGCTAATCCCTCATGCCCCCCAAAAAACATTAAAACTAAGGTCATTTACTGATTTATTCATGAAACAGATGGTAATTAAATTGCTATCACTTTTCTAATCACTGAATTGGCAGATTGGAGTTTCAATATAAAATGTCACATCTGGCTAAAATCCAATTGGAAGCAAAAGGTCATTCCTCTATAATATTTGTGAACCAAATTTTCTTCAGTTTAACAGAACAGTATAATTTAAAAGACATAAAAACAGTATTTACATTAGCAAGGATACTGTTTTTTTGCCTTTAGTTGAAAGTGAGGTTTTATTGAAAAATGATGCACACCCCCTCATACTTGTGTGGATTAACTTTTTTATGACGGGTGCACAAGCAACCACCAGGTGAAACAAATTAGAATAAAGATGACTGAATCACAGGTTCCTAATGTACGCAGACTTCCTGTTTTCTTTTCAGTGCTTGTGACAGAAGTAACGAGGGGAGCTAAGGATGATATTAAATGCTAAAGCTTGATTTTTTTTTGTCTCTGTAAAATGTCATCTGTTTACTTCTCCTTTTTTTGTGCTCTCAAGCCAAAACACAGTGGACAGTCAATGCTTGTCTCCAACATGTCAGTCTAAGGTTTAGAGGGTGAACCCCAGAGATTCAGGGGTCGTTGCCCTCCATACTTCCCTCTCTCCTCTCTGTTTGTCAGGTGATAGTCCCGAGCCGAGCTGTCACCCTGCGTGTCTATGCATGTATGTGTTGTACAAGATGTACAGCCAACAAGAACACACACACATGCACAGACACACACACACAGCTGCACTCTGCCTCTGTGTTTGTCGCTCCCTCTTCCTTCCAAAGTCAACTCCAGACGTAGTCGCAGCGATGTAGGACCCGCTGTGATTGGCGGGCTCTCTGCTGGGGGTTTCTCCTCACACGCCGCTGTGATCGGGGCTTCACTCTGAGCATCCTCTCACCAACAACACGTGTGTGTTTTCTGATCTTCCTGTGTGTCCCACCTGCAGCCTCCACTCTTCCTCACAAAGGTCAAGGATGCTGGAGAAGTGCTCTTTGTTTTACCCTCCTGACATGCAAGCACAGCCAGACTCAGAGACAAACTGGAGCTTTTGGGAGAAATACAGTTTGTTTGTTTTCTGTGTTTGTTGCTGTTTTTGCTGTTCGATATTTTTTCTCTTATTAGTCACGCTTGGTATGGCCTCAGAGCTGAACTGCGGCACCGTGGGGCCAAAATATGGACGTTGTTTTCAGTTGTTGTGGTTATTTCTGCTGATGAACAAGATTGCGATCTCACTCTGTGTCAGAAGGAGCACGTTCATCTGGGAGGGATAGTGCTCTGTGTGTGTGTGTGCTTGAGCTGAAACAAACCGTGTTCTCAGGGACCTAGTGTCCTGCTGTCATCTCAGCAAATTAGAACAAAATATTTTTGCTCCAACATCAAAATCTGCTGCAAAACATTCTGTAGAAAAAAAGTTGCAAACAGTTGACGAAGCATGTAGTGCTGTGAACTCCACAGCCAGAGGTTTTTTGAATGTGAAGGGTTTGTAGAGCACAGATTTCTCGGCTAATAAAAAGTGTTTTCAAGACCACTTTGGTTATTTTTGTCCAACAGGAAGCTTCTCTAATTGAAAACGTGAGGCTATTCAATCATTGAGCCTCTGAAAACCAGGCTCTGCAACACACAGATAACACACTCAGTATGAATGAATGAGTGAAGTTTTTCATTACTGTGCCATGCATTCAACTGTGTTTAGCAAGCACAGGTTTACAAGACACCGTGATGTGGTAAAGGACTGAACTAGAGTGCTGTTCTCATATTCAGAGAGGGAACAGACCAAAGATAGAAAAGATTTTTATTTGTCCACAACACACATGAACCAATCTCTGTGGACAGTTTGTAATAGTAGTATTTTGTATTTTGTCTAAGAAGAAAGCTAAGGAATGATAGGACAACCTTTCTGCTACAGAGGCTTGTTCAACTAACTGGCAGTAAAGAAAGTGAACAAAGTTATTTTAGAATTATAAGTCAGAGTAGTTTAACCTGTATGTGGGTCATCAACAGGAAATGAACTAATGCTTTGTGTTCCTTCGTTTCCTTTTCACTTGATATTTATGTTTCCTAATTATTGGGGAAAAACAAACCTGCTTGGTACGCAGATCATACCCAATGTTATTTTTTAATGAAGCCAGATATACCTGAAGTCAATAATCCATTTCAGACACATTTCTGCTTCTCCTTGAAACTTTTAAGCTTGGCTTCATGTTGATACATTACTGAATGAAAAAAAATCCTTATTACCATCACCGTAGAATGTGTCTAGTATTTTTGATCTGAGTGTTTTTATCATTTAAAAAAACATTAATTTCCCATATTTATACATTTTATTCACTGCTTCTATTTACAAACACTGTGCAAACACCAGGTGTATTCTTGGGCTGGGCAATAAAAAAACAATACATATCACAGTAGGCATGTGATCAATATCTATGGAAAATTTGTTTGATAGGATGTTTGATTGTTTCACTGAAAGTCATCTAAATTAAGTTTTGTTCCTCTTTTCTCTTGGCCCTTGTTTCAAATAGGTTAAAAAATACTGATATTGACAGATATGACACACTTATTTTGTGATAAACTTTTCTGCCATGTCTCCCAGCCCTACCTATATTCATGTAAAGCAGAATTTTTTTGTTACTTAAAGTTTTCTTCTTTATAATTTGATCTCTGAGTTATCAAGCTGCTGATTCAATAAGTCTCTAAAGACTCAAGAATTCAAACTCTTTTACCGGTGAAGAGCTGTAGGATTACCTTCCACTAAACACCTTTGGATTTGTTTTATGTACCAACCTTTCTCTTATGTTTCTCTTGCTCAACAGCCAGAATGATGAAAACATCAGTGATCAATACTCCAGAGTCGGTTAATTATTATGAGAAAAGCAGTGAGTCATGTTGTCAATATTTACTTCACAAATACTGTTCACTGAAAAAAAAGTGTCCAAAGATCAGAATGAGCAGTTTTTATGTTTCTGCCAGATCACGAGTGTGTTCATGTGCACCCATAAAAACACGGACAGACAGAGAGACAGGCCCAGCTGAGGTTACGGAGGAGGTCAGGAGAGAGGGACCATCTGATGCCAGCAGATGGAGTGATGGAGGGATAGAGGGAGGGGAGGAGGGGAGGAGAGGAGAGGAGAAGCTCCAAATCAGGACGACAAGACCAAATGCTTATCGGCTGCTCTTAAGGCGCTGATTTCACTTTACATCCCGTCTGCTCCAGCGCTTCCACCTTATGCTACACTTGATGGCAGAGGAGATTGTAATTAGCAGAAAATATTCAATAACTGTGAGTGTGAGTGTTGTTTATGTGTAATCCTCTTCATTATCGACCATCCATGCATGTCAGGATGGAAAGAGTACTTCATGAACACCTGGATTAAGAATCAGCTTTGGCCAAATAGCAGAAATTTAGGATGCTCTCTTCTTTTACTCCTGCATCCCTGCCTTGTGTGGTTGAAAGGAGTGTGTTTCAATGTGCCAAGTGCAGTCGTTGGACCTGCTGCAGCAGCATTATCTGAAAGACACATTTGCTTTCCTGCCACCTGAACTCACCTCCCCCTCTCTCTTTCCCCCCCCGTCTCCTCTCTGTTGTAGAACGGAGCAGTTCCAGGCGAGCCAGTGAAGAAGGATGAAAACTCCCGGAGAGGGAACTGGGGCAACCAGATTGAGTTTGTCCTCACCAGCGTGGGCTATGCTGTGGGCCTGGGCAACGTCTGGAGGTTTCCCTACCTCTGCTACAGAAATGGAGGAGGTAAATTTCCTGATGTAGAGATATGAGGTTCATTTGTGCAGAATCGCTTTTAGTCTTCTTTAGTGTCTGCAAGTGGCATAAAGGGAAGATAAAATAAACAAAATAAACTGACACATTGAACTTGAGCTGCATTATATGGCTTATAACCAATATCACAAAATGTTTCAGCAAAATCTCCATACATGGTTCATATCTTGATTTTCTGATTTCTCCTCTAAATCGCTATATAGATGTTTAACTCAACCCTTTGATGCACACAATGACACCAGAATAATGATTTAAGCCATCCTCTCAGTTGCAACAAAATTACTTTTTATTCCAACCTAAACTTAACGTGGTTACACATTTGTAGTCCCAGTGAAATAAATGATTCAGATTTATTCATCTGGCTGAATGTATCATATAAATGTCTTAATAGATTTCTAAAATTACAACCATGAAGACCACTTACACTTTTAAAATAATATAAACTAAAGTTGGAGATGACTTAATCTTCTGCTCATTTCCATAAATAAACAAGCTGGATATTGTTGGTTGTGCTGCAGCTCGAAGTTCTCCTGTTGGTGTGTTATTAGAAGTTTTTATAAGTTTGTGGTGATGCCAAAGAACCTTATTCGTTTTCCGATAACAACACAGCTTGCAGTATTTTGGTATTCAGCTGTAAAATTACGCTAAATAAAGCCCATATGAAAACAAAACTGAAACTTAAGTATACGTTGTTACTTTTGTTTCTCATTGTTGTACTTAGCTGGGAGAGAATCAAGGGGGATAATGCAGGCAGCAAAAGAAGCCCAAACTTAAGGAAACAAGCCCAAAAAACCCAAAAGGGAGTGTGCTGCTTGCTGTGAGAGGAGCACCAGCAGAGAGCAAAAGAGGCAAAACTACAAAGAGAATTACATTCTTAAGTCTCAAACATTTACATGACAATTTATACTTCATGGTCGTGACATCATAGTAGTTGTCATTTCATACATCTCACATGCAACAACCCCTGATATATTGAGTGTATTCCATATACCCCCCACCTTTACATTGAACTGCAGTTGATGTCTTAGTTGTGAAATATTTATGAATTTGAAAGACATGTAACTCATACCTGTAAGTTATCTGCAAGACATCTGGAATCCAGATCTTGAAGTGTCTTTACTCCCTGTTTTGGGATTTATGGAGGAGGACTTATGCTATATAACATTAGGATGTTTGTCCGGCGTAAAACTGGCAAGAACTAAGCATATCCATATGTAAGATTTCAGTCATGCATTCACCTCAGAAGCAGCTCACACACACTCCAGATACAAATACAAAAAGGATAAAACAGTGGTAACAATTCCAGAGAAGCGTTTCTGACATGTCCATGGATTGGTTCACTGGAAAATTAAGTCCCAACAGGGCTCACAAAAGCCCAGTGCTGAACGCAGCCTGCAGGAACGAGCTCACTGAAATTGAGTGACTCCAGCATTTAACACACGCAGCTCAAAAACTTGAAACATCTTCTCGATCATTTCCTCCAATTATACAGGTAAATGAAGTTAGATGTATTTGTGACCAAATTAGCATTAGCAAATCTGCATGAACTTAAATGTTTTAAGCATTTCATTTCTCTATAATTATGTGCTCCAGAAGACAATCATTGACATCCTCCACAAAGGCATTAAGTCATGAAGGGTCATTGCTGAAAAGGCTGGCTATTTACAGAGAGCTTATCCACGTAATGTATGCAATCTGACTGGGAATGAAGTGAGGTAAAAAATGGTGAACTAGCAACAGGGATTACTGCAGGCCTGAGATGGTTGTTAAGGAAAGTTTATTCAAGAGCTTGAGAGAGCGTCACAAGGAGTGGACTGAGGCTGAAGTCAGGAGGAAATGAACTGGACTCCTCAGTGGGGCTGGATGCAATGCACAAAATTTCCATCCATCCATTTTCGTCGCGGGTGGCTGGAGCCTATCCCAGCTGTCATTGGGCGAGAGGCAGGGTACACCCTGGATTGGTCGCTAGTCAATCGCAGGGCTGACATATAGACAAACAACCATTCACGCACACACTCACACCTACGGGCAATTTAGAATAATCAATTAACCTAACATGGGCATGTTTTTGGTCTGTGGGAGGAAGCCGGAGTACCTGGAGAGAACCCACGCATTCACGGGGAGAACAATCAAACTCCTCACAGAAAGGCCAACCATCCCTGAACGGGGAATCGAACCGGCGACCTTCTTGCTGTGAGGCTGAAGCGCTACCTGCTGCGCCACCGTGCAGCCCTGCACAAAATTTCATTTCTGGATATTCATGCCAGATATTTTGATATGATATGACTATGGGCTCAAAAACTAGTTTATGAATTCAGGTTCCACATCATCAAAGCCAGACTTGCAGAATCTGAATACTTTGTGTGGAGAACCTGCAGTCCTGAACTAAAATTTGATGCTGAATTTCAAAACCAAGAATCAATTTATCCAAGGAATCTATTTTTGTCTTTAACCCAGTCCCAGTTGAAGTGCAATTTTTGCCAAGCACAATCTTCACAACACCTTACTCTGGTTTATATCCTCTTTATTTTGAATCCACAATACCCCTAAATAATGGAGCATAACTCATTGGATGGCATCAGCTGTCCATCCAATGCAGACAGGAAACGAGGTTTGAGGTTGGCTGGCTTTAGCTGGACATACAACAATACCATTGATATTGTTGATTTTGCAGAATTAATATCTAGACTATTCATATCTTGATATGGATATAATAGCGATGTATAGTACAGCCCTACTCCTTAGTAGTCCCATGTTCAGCAGAACAGAGTGAAGTAGTAAACTTTGAAACATATTGCACTATATATCGCAGGAAGCAAAAAAAAAAAAACGCAAAATCATTTTCCCCAATATTATGTATACCTACAAGCACTTTTTATACCAGTAACTCTTTATATTCTGTTGCTCTTCAAAAGTATTAGAAACATCTCAGCCAAAAAAAGACCCTGCTAATGAGTGAAACAGTTGCTTAGCAACAGCTGTGTGCTGGAGATTACAGTTAAAGATGAAGCTTTATATTTATTTATATCAATGGTCACAGCAGCAACACAAGCTGTAATTTAAATGTCATGTGCATGAGGGGAAATGAGGGGAACTAAACAATCAAACAAAAGAAAAGTACATTTCAGACCTACATAACAGCCAAGTCCATAAAAGAAATAAACAATCAACTTCCCTAAGTTGCTTGTTAACTTATTGCATGGAGAGTACACCCACATTTAGGGTTTCAGGAAGTCCTTAAACTTTGATTTCAGGTTTGCTCTCATCAGGATGTTCTGGGAAATCACAGGGAATTTTCACCAAAGCAGTGTCCATCAATCATTTTAACAGGGTATGTCTTCCAGCCATCCCTCTAGTTTATTATGTTTTATTCATCCTCATCATTAAAGCCTGTGTTTTACTTACATAAATGGCTGGACTTTAGACCATTGGTGAGAACCAGCATTAAAAGATGAGTATGTGTTGCTTTGAAAGGATCCAGGAACCTTTAACTTTGTCATCAAGGATTTTTTATCCATATATACAATACCCTCTGAAAGTTTATACCTTTAATACGTTGAAACCTCAGATCTCACAGGTTGCTCAGTCTGACTCTCCTGTTTTGAAAGTTTCAAGTATTTTATATTTTGTCTGATAAACAGATTTTAATTCTCCACAGCTGTTCACCTGGGTTTGCTCTGAATGAACAGCTCACACTTCATTAGCATCTTTGCAAGGATCACCTTTTTTTTTCTGCACAACATTGTCTACAAAGGTGTGAATGTCGTCACAGGAGCACAACACACATCCAGCTGCTCCCTCTGTTGTGTCTGTGTTACCGCTGTATTCAGAGCTCATTAGCGAGACAAACCTTTAAGCCCTTGTTTAATATTACGTCAGTAGTTTTACTGAAACTGTTGGAACAGTATGAAGAAATGGGATTAGTTTGGTCAAGGTCCGATGGTTTAGTGACTTACATTTTTCCAGTCGTTCGTCCTACTTTGTACGTTTACATTGCAAATATTTGTGTTAGCTTGTAGAGGACCTACATCTCCATAGAGGGGCTCTGTAAATGTGGACCATATGTTACCTCAGACACAGGAGAGCTGAGCTTCACCAGCAGCTCGCACACACTGATAAGGTTTTGGTATTGTACAGTATCAGCTGGTCGCATAGACCTAGTTCACATAGCAATGCTCACACAAACACACACACACACACACACACGAGCGCAACACACACACACACACACACACACACACACACACACACACACACACACACACAGACGCTCCCCATAGAGTTGTGTCTGGTTCCTGGTCCAGTCCGAACCACCTGAGAGTTGCTGCTCTGTTGAACGGACTCAGCTGCTCATGCAGTGACCTCTCTGCTCACTCAGGGGAGGGTACCAGAGCAGATGAGCTTTATGATTGTGGTGTCTGTTTTTTATTTATTTATTTATTTTTTTCTGCTTCAATATCCAGCGAGAGATTAAATTGAACTCAAACAACACAACACATATTGAGATGATGTAGTGAACAACGAATATACATGTGGCATAAAATTGTTTATCATACAGCATCAGTACATGAACATTTTTAATTGCACTGTTTTTAATATAAAAACATTTAAAGCATTTTTCATGCTCATGAATAACTTACCTCACATATGTTTAGACAGAGGTCATAACTTTGTACAGAGCTGTCTCATTCTCAGCCAGTTAAGTCAACCAGTGTAGCATAAATAGACGACTCTATGCTGCAGCCCTGCTCATTAAAGTCTTGCACATTTATCATCTCTGTCAGACAGCAAAATATCTTGGTACACACCTGCAAGCTTTCTCTGTGATGCTGCTGGAGTAACACAAAATTTATTTTAAATGAACTGAACTGTAAACAAATGAGACAGTAACACTATCTGAACTCATTTCTGAATATCTTTGAATGAAGCATGTGAGTGAGTAAGTCTTGTTGTTTATTTTGACACAATGTTTCCCCAGAATATGCTCTACAAATAGATACAGTGCTGATTTCTGTTCTGCTGTCTCTCCTCCAGGTGCCTTCATGTTACCGTACTTCATCATGCTGGTGTTCTGCGGCATCCCCCTCTTCTTCCTCGAGCTGTCCTTTGGTCAGTTTGCCAGCCAAGGCTGTCTGGGAGTGTGGAAGATCAGCCCCATGTTCAAAGGTCAGTGTCAGTGAGTTGGTGTGCTCGCACAAATCACGTAACAGTTTCGTGGATGAAACTTCTTTTATTACAGCGTTAGTATTGGGTGATTGAATTTTTTCTTACATTCATGCTTTCATGATTTTCTTGTCACAATTGATGTAGGTGTCTGTTTATCCTTAAAAAGTATTAAATTCATGCATCTCAAGTTAAAAAATGTCCTTAATTCAATAAAATATCATATGTTGGTCTTAAATTTGTCAGGGCAGAACTAATTAATGTTATATACTTTTTTCCTCTTTTTGTTATGGGACTACTCAAGAGGCTACTTTCTTCGTGCTTCTGATATAAATTGTCGTCTGCATGCTCGCTGGTCATTGAGTGACACACATGCTGTGCTTGAGTTCTGGTACAGTGGGATCTCCCAACCATCTCTATATTTATAGTGTTTTGGTTTTGAATTTTTGTCAAGCATTGTTACGCCGCATTATGTAATAATGTGATAAATTTTGACTTTATTTTGTAATAACGGTGCATTTTGTTATAAAATTCTTGAACGCAATATGTCATAATTTTTTCATTATGTAATAATTTCTTACATATTTCAACGGTTGTTACAAAATGCAGGTGTTGCACTTTTTTTCCTTGAAAATGCAAGAATTTGGTGCATTATGTAATAAACTACCAAAACTGATGTCTGTATTTTCTGGCAAAATTCCAGGAGTGCCAATACTTTGGTCCATGACTGTACATTGGCACAACATATTCCAGATTGCGTATGTGTATGTCTTCCAACATTTCATTACACTGAAGATATTCATACTATTAAAACTTATTTAGAGCAATTTTTGTCTCTGTGAACTCTCAAAATAATCTCTGTATATTTGACTTAGATTTGACCAATGAATGATCTTGTTACTTTTAAAATTAATTTATGTTTACCATTCATGCTGGTATGCTGATGTCAATGTAATTCTGAAGGTAAGTTGATTTTTTTTCTAATTAAGACATCACTTTTGGTAGTTTATTACATAATGCACTAAATTCTTACATTTTCTGGGGAAAAAGTGCAACACCAGCATTTTGTAATAACTGATGCAATATGTAAGAAATTATTACATAATGCGTTCAAGAATTTTTTTTCAAAATTAGTCAGATTTTTACAAAATGCAAAGTTCTGACAAAATAAAGTCAAAATTTATGACATTATTACATAATGCGGCGTTCTTACATAATGCGGTGTAACAAGCATCAAATGGGTTTTAGAAAGTCTTAAATTTGACCTGCTGAAACCTGCAGATACCATGAGAAACATTCAAACTTTGAACACAAATGCCATACAAGAGTCCAAAACATAGAGCAGCCATAAGGTTGTTTGCCCACTTCATCCCTTTTGCACCCATTTCAGTGAAAAAACTTATATACAATGACACTTATAACTAATGACTAATAGCTAATGAATAATACTGAAAACATAATTTCCTGTGCAAGTTTATTTTTTCATACGTATTAGGTCGTATTTTCCATCTTTAATTTCCTCCCTCATTTTTGTTCCTCCATCCTCTCTTTTCTCCTCCGTCTTCTCCTCAGGTGTGGGCTACGGCATGATGGTGGTGTCCACCTACATTGGAATCTATTACAACGTGGTCATCTGCATCGCTTTCTATTACTTCTTCATGTCCATGACAAACCTGCTGCCGTGGACGTACTGCAACAACCCGTGGAACACGCCGGACTGCAGCGGGGTTCTGGAAACCACGAAGCTCAACGCAAGCCTGGCTAATGCCACGACGAGCCTGGTAGCAGGCGTGACTGAGGTGGTGAACCGCACCAAGAGGACCAGCCCCAGTGAAGAGTACTGGAAGTGAGTCGCTGATGGAGATTTTATTTACCTTTAAGCAAGTATAGAAAGTCAGACTGAGAACATGAGTGTTTTAGTGTTCAATGTTAATCACCAGAACCAGGATGCAGAAATCATCAAAGTATTTTACTCATTATATGAGGATTTCTTTGTTAGAGCACCTCCTATGACAACCATAGACTGTATAATGAGTGGACGTAACGACGTTCGGCTCAAACTGAAGCCTCCAGCAGATGCCCCGCCCCCTGGTGTCTGGCTGCAGTATAGGTCATAAGCCCTGCCTCCCCATGTATTCCAGATATGAGCCGGGAAAACTTAAAAAAATTACGATACCTCGTAGAAACGTTTCTCTCATCCTTACACTAAGGTAGTATGACGATGTCATTTGGCTGCATGGTGTTCAGGTGTTTTTTTCCTAAGAAGTTGGTTTCTCATTAGTTATTGGACGTTAAAAACCGCGATATAAGTTTCGTTTTACGATAGTTGACAGCTGCCGTTCGTGAGTAGTTTTTATCGGGGATATAAGAAACTTCGGGAAAGAGCCAAAAGGAGACTAAACCTTCTGAAGAAGAAGAAATAAATATTTTTATTTCTCTTTTTTACTCTGCTCCACCGGAAACTCTCCACTGCGCAAACTCTGGCTGCACAATGGCGGCTAGAGAAACGGGGTTTTTTGGCTTCAAAATCGTAGAACGGTGACAGGCGGAAGCACGCTGTCCATTCTATATACAGTCAATGATGACAACACATTTTACACACAGATCATAATGTACACTGACCTTCCAGAAAACCTGGTGTCCAGCATGCATTATGTTAAGGGAAAGTTTTGAAACGTTTGAGCTCAGTTCGACCCCAGAGTGCAGCAGCATTCAGGCACTGTGTGAGAAAGAGTCACCATAAGAGGTTTTGCTTGTTACAGTTTTATCTGAGATAATACTGAGGTGGTATTTTAATGGTGCAGTTGCAGAGCAGTAAAAAAAAAATCGATGTGTTTAAAGTCTCTCAGAATGTACCCAAGTGAATGTGCTATAAAGGGATTTCTAATTGCACACAACACCCAAGACCTGTCAAGGCTCTGAGCTTGGTCGTCCAAGATCTTTCTGTTGGTTCAGAGTTAAATTCGAGTAAAAAGGAAATGAAAGAAAAAGGAAGTTAACTGCTCCATAGTTCTTTGATCAAATGAAAAACACATCAGAAACCAGTGTAAATTGTGAGCGTCTCTGTGAAAAGCTAATCATGTTGAAGAACATGTAACAATTACGTTCAATGTTTTTCTTTATTAATCTATATATCGTAGCTCTTATTTAAATTAACTATTTTTTCTGCTGCTATGGTTTTGGGTCGGCTAGAAAGGGAGCCTGAGCAGAAATCAATCAGTGGAATCAAAATATCCAGATGCAGTATCACCTTCAGACTGTGTTTTTCTAAACCCGCCTCGCCTCTTTCTCTCTACGATATTCATTCAAGAGCCAGATATTACAGGGGTGTTGCAGCAAGAGATGGGATATTTGTGCAGTTTTAAAAATTTCATTTTATAAAGGCTTTCTGAATTTTGATTGAACTGTGTGGCAAGGGAAGGTAAAATGAATTTGATACAAAGCAGTTTCAGGGTGTGTTTATCAAGGTACAGATTAGTCACAGTTTTCAAATAATTATTTAGTTTAAAGAGTCAAAGTGTAAGATAATATACTCCCATCATAGAAATGTGTTTTTCATTTTTTTTTACTGGCCTTTTGTTCTAATTTGATATGATATAATGGTGGTTGAAGGGCAACTGGAGGCTGATTGCTTTCCTCATTTTAAAAAGAAAATGCTTTCCAAATAATTGGAGAAAGCATCAGTGCCAGTTACTGGTAAAACAAGTGCAGTAATTTTAGAAACACAGAACATAAAAGGATGTTAATTCTTAACTGTACTTGGTAAAACTGGAAAATTCAAGACAAAAACCAACCCATGACAACTTTTCACAGTCTTTAAATTGATCTCCATCTACTTATGGCTACATGGAGGGGGCTCCTGTAATAACCAGTGACTAGTTAGCACCAATTATCTATTTGAATGTTTGTGTGAGGTTCCTGTACTTTGTTGAAAACTCTGAAGTTTCAAACCCAGAAGTTGATGAAGTTTCATTCTTTGAAAGGGTGAAAGAGAGAGTGTGTAAGAGGACAGACATGAGAATTCACATTAACAACACATAAACACAGTTAATCAAAGCTCATCCAGCAGATCACGGGAGTGCAAAAGTTTCATGCTTTCATTTAAGTTGCAGGTCACACATGACTAATTCTGGGTCTGCAGAGTGCAACATTATATTGAAATATACAACATGTATCAGTTCTGCTGTTTACACAGTTTAATTAACTGTACATGAAGGATGGGACACAGTGAAGCAGCAGTGGCTATTATTCTGGATTAAATATTAATCTTCAGCTCAGTGCAAACTGCTCTACTAATAACATTTGCATAAAACTTGGATTTATTATCTTAATGGGTTTAGTGTATGGAGAGTGTTTAATTAAACTCTGTCATCAGTTTTACATTCTGAGCCTGAGCTTATTTGTGTCAAGTAGTCAGTTTGCTCACTGGTGGTATTAGGGGTTCACTAATCTTGGTTTTTCAGGATAGATGCTGATATAGATGCAGATTCTGATAGCTAATATAAGTGTTAGGCTGATAACCAATAATTGGGGGTATCCACCAGAAAAATCAACAATCTTTTTCCCATTATTAATCAGACGTCCAAGTGTCCAAGTGCTCAGATTTCTCAGTTAATTAGCTGTGGGTGACACTAGTGGGACATATGTGACAGTGTGGTGAGTGGCAGACACACCTGCACCAGAGCGGAATGATAATCATCCCCGATAACAGAATGACCTCTGGGTAAAATCATCTGAATATCAGTGTGACAAACAGATAAAGCCCTACACATCAAACCCTAAAGGAATAGGCAAACCTCTTATTAGAGCACGTTCTCAAATGTTGAGCTGTTGCTTCATTTCCGATGAGGAACGTGATCATTATAAAGCCTGTTTTTGGAGTGGAATCCATTTTCAGACAGGTGTTTGTTTCTCTACATCTGGCCAACAGCTTATCACACTCGCCTCGGGTATTTATCGCCGAGAGGATTCTCAGATATCCTCTCCTGTAATCCTGATTAAAGCAGACCCTTAAAAAGCAGCAGAGCTACAACAATAATCCACATTGTTGGAGCATCCATTCATCCTCCTTTGTCTCATCATCCTGACAATACTCTAATCAGCTGTAGAGGAACTCTGCTGAGGCACATGAGATGATTTCAGATTGCAAAACTACATGCCGATAGTATTTACAACCCTGATATCATGTCGCTTAATTACCACAACAAAATTAGCTTTAAATGGGAAATCAGAGGAAAGAACGCAGTAATTTCCTGCGTATTGTCTCGTCTCTGTGGATCTGATTTCTTTGCGACTACACACTCCTCTTCAGTCAGTGATGGAGCAATATGAGCCGGGGTAAAAACACTACAAGACACTTCTTCAGTGCTGACAGAGAGATGATTAAGAGCCACTACAGAAAGTGTAGTTTGCTAAGCAGAGCTGTAATGAAGAAAAGTAAAACATCACTTTTTCAATTCTCTGTTTCAAAAACAAAACAGAAGTCTAAAATTCATTCTACCTGCCTCTCTGTTTCAGACATTATGTGTTAAACATCTCTGATGATATCGGGAACTTCGGTGAGGTCCGTCTCCCCATCCTGGGCTGCTTGGCTGTGTCCTGGGTCGTCGTCTTCCTCTGTCTCATTCGGGGCGTTAAATCCTCTGGAAAGGTCAGCTTCAATAAAACAGACACACACACAAACACACACTCTGACGCAGCACATTCAGAAACATCATAGTCAGACTGCTATGTGTCAAACTTCAACACTTCATACACAGAAACAAAGTAATACTAAGTTTAACTCTGCACTGCAAAAAAGGAAATCTAAGCAAGTCATTGTCTTATTTGTAGAAAAAATTGTCTCATTGTTCTTAATTTGAGCCACATTCACCAGACCAGGTCATAAAAATATCTTATTTCAAGTTTTTTTAAGACAAAAATGAGGTGTAAATTGCTTGTAACAAGTCAAAAAAATCTGCCAATGGGATAAGCCGAATTCGCCCAGGAAGCTTCTAGAAATTAGAAAGATGTCTTAAAACAAGAATATTTTATCTTATCCCATTGGCAGATTTTTTTTTACTTGTTACAAGCAATTGATGCCTCATTTTTGTCTTTCAAAAACTTGAAATGAGACATTGTTATGACCTTTTCTAGTAAATGTGGCTCAAATCAAGAATAGTAAGACAAATTTTACTAAAAATAAGACATAATGACTCGCTTAGATTTCAGTTTTTGCAGTGTGGCTACAGCTCATATCTTCGTGTCTTTGTTTTCAGGTGGTGTACTTCACAGCCACATTCCCTTACGTGGTTCTGACCATCTTGTTCATCCGTGGCATCACCCTGGACGGAGCCATAAACGGTATCATGTACTATCTGACTCCACAGTGGCAGAAGGTCCTGGATGCAAAGGTATAATAGACTGTTTAATCAAGAGGAAATGTATCCACTCAGTCTTTCTTATTTTTCCTGTTTCTAACTGCACATGTGTGTGTGTTTCTAAGGTGTGGGGAGATGCAGCATCGCAGATCTTCTACTCTCTGGGCTGTGCCTGGGGTGGACTCATCACTATGGCTTCATATAACAAGTTCCACAACAACTGCTTCAGGTTAGTCCTCCAGACCAAAGGCATTATGGGATACACAGTATGTTTTATGGTCTTTTCTGCTGGTATTTACAGTCCAGTACCACTCCTGTAAAGTGATGGGGATTAAAACCCAGGTCCGGTTCTGATTTTTTTAAACCTGGAGATCGATAACGTTTGAGCTTATCAATGTTCCTATTGAGCCTCACACCCTCTGTCACACACTGTGGTGCTTGAGTCAACTTGGGTTTTGCTCCACTGCACAATCTTCAGACTGAAGAAAGATCACCAGCTCCACCTTTAGCAGTTAAACAACCCTCATCATAGACCCAGAGGAGCCATGATGTGCCCACAAAAACAGTTCACCAGGTCCAGTTTGTTGAAAAAAGGAAGAAAAGAAATCTCTGTTGAAATGTGTGTTTGAACGGGTGAGAAAAGAGTTAAGGCAACTTAACTTCACGAAGCAACGTAGTGCAGCATGTGTATAATGTTCTGCTGTAAAATAGAGCACTTCATAAAATTGATCCCAAAATGATCATGAAATGTTCAAATGTAACTGGAAGAAAATAAAAATTTTGGTTTTAGCAAGAAATGTAAATAAATGTTACACTGGTAATAAATGTAATGTATGTACAATTACATAACCTAAAATAAATGTGAGTTTATACAGTTTTTTCTTTCTGAAAAAATAACAGAAAAGTATTAATAGTGGTACCAATTAGGACTTCAATTGTGAGGTAATATCAATGAGGGTATTCTATCTATACAAATTAACAATCCCAATCGCTACTATTGTATCTATGCTGTAAATGTGTACCTGGATGAAATCAACATTAACTCATCCATTAGTACAATGCACCTTGTCCCAGAAAAATCCCCCTATCAAAACTTCTCAGGCCCACTAGACAAAGTCTAATGTCAGTTTTGCATTCATTACTTGCACATTAATTCACATATTTTTAGGGTTATGTACCAATTCTGTCTTCTAGAGCTCCTGCTGCCACTTTTGGTTTTTCAGGCAATTAGTGCAAACTTTTGGAAAAGAAAATAAACCAGAGCCTGTCATTGTAATGACAGGCTCTAAATAATACTTTTCTTCCACTAATTATGTGAAACTGAACCAAAAGGTTGCAGGCTAAAGGTCATACTTATCAGGCATCTAACTCCGTGAGGTGCATGAGGCTTTTCTTCAATAAATGAAGAGTTATTTTTCCAAGAAAGCCGCCGAAACAGTGTAAATAAGGAGAGAAACTGTTTGCAGAGTTCTGATTTTGTCAAGAAAAAATACTTTGTCTAAAAACTTGAAAGATAATAAAACTGGAGTTTTGCTTTGTTAGCTGATTAACACATAATATATTTTTTTATAATCTCATTCAGACATTTCATAATGCTGAGAAGCTCTGTTGTATTTCTGATTCTGGATACTCTCTTGATTGGGTTTTCTTTTGTTAGTGTCTCAGGAGAAGCTGACCCAGCTTTAAAGTGTTGTTCCAGGATTAAGATTGCATCAGTTAGAGGTTTTTTAGTGTGACCTAAAATTAACGCTGTGCTGCAGCATGTACGGTCTGTTTCTGCCTCTGTGAGATGAGCAGTTGCCAGGCAGAAATGATGACACAACACAGAGACACAGAGACACAGAGGAAGAAGAGACAAATAGAAAAGATTTCTCAAAAACTGTAACGAGACAACCTGTGAGAGGAAGTGGGTTCATGTTGTGCAGACTATAATATCTCCCTCTCAAAACTTAGAACCAGAGAGTGATGGGTAAAAAAATGAGAGGAGGCAGGGAGATAATTAGGGGCCACTTCAGGGCTTCAGGTCCACAAACAGGGGGAAGAAGTGATGATAAGGTGGGACAGAGAAGAAGCAGAGGAGGACGTTACAGTGAAGGAAAGGGGGCAGGAGAGGAGATAAGGATAGGAAAAGATGTCATTTACTCTCCTGAGCTTGTCCACACATGCTGACAGAGGGAGGTGGTGAAGAGGTGGAGGGGGCGAGGAAGAAGGTTGGAGATATAATTTGTTCTTCTGCCAAGAGCTTGAGGTTGTGCTATCTGCGCTCGCAGCTGCACGGCGGCCCTAATCAGCTTGTGTTCTGCAGCTCGGTCCCCGCGGAGCCGCACTCTGTTCTCCTGTAACACCACCAATCGGTGCACATGTAGAAGTGCAGAGGGAGGAAGGACTGAGCGAGAAGCCTGATTGTTTTGTAGTGAGGAGCTAAGAGACAGACTGAAATCAAAGTCATCAAAGACATCCTGTGATAACGCAGGAAACAGGAAATGTGGGGAAACAAAGCACGGTGCAACCACATAACTCCCCCGGTGAATCTGAGTCAAAGCTCAACACTGAGTCCGAGAGAGGGAAGATGAAAATGTATTTTCTGTTCTCATCTGAAGCAGCATGCGGCTGAAACGGAGCAGAACAACGACAACAAGCTTTAAGGGAAAGAACCTGAGCACTTTTCTTTCCATCCTTAAAGAGGAAACACTGAGTTCTTGAATTTCCATCAGTCGACTTTTCTTAAAGACAGCTCAGATCTTCTAATGTTGAAAGCTTTCCAGTTAAAATGATGTATCTCTCTGATCTATATCCAGTTGGAAAATGAATTTAATCATAAACAGTTGTCCTGAATAAAAAATTAACTTGGTTCGAAAGGGGAGATGTTTGCTCTTTATCTTTTTTAATATCTCTTAATACACTTTTTAATTCAGTTATTTGACCAACAAACTTCTTGATTCTTTCTTGATACTTTTTTCTAGTGGAGTTGAATTATGTTTTTTAACTCAACCATAAATATTTCTCCTCTCTCTCCTCCAGAGACAGCATCATCATCAGCATAACCAACTGTGCGACCAGCGTGTACGCAGGTTTTGTCATTTTCTCCATCTTGGGCTTCATGGCACACAACCTCAACGTCCCCGTGTCCGAGGTGGCCGACCACGGCCCAGGCCTGGCGTTTGTGGCTTACCCAGAAGCCCTCACTCTGCTCCCCATCTCACCGCTCTGGTCGCTGCTCTTCTTCTTCATGCTCATCCTGCTGGGACTGGGGACTCAGGTGAGACTGGAGAATCAAATCAAACAGCATGTCTTTTTATGTGCTCGTCAAAACTGTAAAACCTGGAATGAAAGTTGCATCAGTGCTGTTTTGGAAGCCCAGTAGAAAAAAAAGTATTTCACTCCTGTCCGGTGTGAAGACTTCTTATTTCATTTATCCACCATTCAAGGAGCCTGTCTTTATAACTTCCTTTTTACACATAGGTAATTAAATCCAGATTATACAGGAAGTATAATCATGGGCTGTCTACTTGGCTGCAAGACGCTTTGCCAAGTTTTGTAGATACATGTATACCAAAAGATACTTGACTGACTCTAAAATCCCATGAAGTGTCACTTGAAACAGGGAGAGAGAGAGAGAGAGAGGAGTGATATCTAGAAAAGGGAAAAGAAGGATGTAATTGAATACTTTATTTCAAACATGTAAAAAAATACAAAAACAAACAAATGGAGATTATCATATTCAATTTCAGTAACGTGTCTACAATAAAAAAAAAAAAATAAAAAAAAATCAAAGACGCTAAACTATTTACTGTAACTGACATGTGCTGCAAGTTTAAAAGCTTGAAAAGGAGTAGGAAGAATTAAAGACTTGTTTAATCCTACCCTTTTGTCACCATGTTATAGAGCCGAGAGTCAATAAATGTGTTTTTATAGCATAATGGCTACAATATATTATAAGCTGCTTGCATGCAAATGTGCACATAGTGTCACACATTTATGCAGTACTCAATTTCTTTACATACACAATTTAATATACATAGCTGCTTATACACAAATATACAATCACACCTGAACTTAACCATCAAGTCGAACCAGCGTTCCAATGTTTGTGGCTTTAAACCAAACAGTCCATACTGCCATTAAAATGATCATCAGCTTGAATATAAATCAGTGTTTATACTACGAGTCTCCCTCGTGTAAATAAGTCTGGCTTGTGACCAAATATGCTTCAATTATACACAGAACACATCATCTCTCTTGATATGAATGTCATTGCATAGTAATTAACTTTGGAGTGACTTTGGTAACATGTTAGCGAATGTGTTACGTCAACCTGAACATGCAAAAGATTTTTTTTTTCATGTTTTTTTAGTTGTTTTTGTTTAATTTTATCACATGCTGATCAATCAATCAGTTAATATTTATTTTTGCAGCCCTTCACAATAACCAAAATGTATCCAAAATGCTTATAGCAGTGTGAGTAACAACAGCATAAATATAATCGGTAAATACCATAAAACAGTGCAAAAAGTACAGAGGAAGGTTGGGACACGCTTCAAGGTGTTACAAGCCTTTGAGACAAGAAAAGAGACAATTTTCAGAATTTTTATGTAAGAAAAACAGGGTAGCCTTAACCAGAATTAGAAGCCATTCTAAAGAAGTAGTTCTACAGTTTTGCTTAGAAAGACAGGGATCAGTAGATTGCCAGTGTTCCACAATCACTCCACTGTTAATATCATTGAGAAGTCCGAAGAAGTAGTTTTGTACTCCTAGTCTTATCATGTCAGGGTTTTCTTTTCAACTCGCTCTTCTTGTAAAATCCCTCCAACATTCTGTCCCTGCTTCCATAGTTTTGTCTGCTGGAGACTCTGGTGACAGCCATCGTGGACGAGATCGGCACAGACTGGATCATGAGGAACAAAACTGTCGTCACACTGTCGGTGGCAATAGTAGGATTCTTACTGGGAGTCCCACTAACAACACAGGTAAGTCTCTAACACTTGTGAACATGTCTCTGAATGCGGCTTGTTTCCTGTTGGTGAGGTGCAGATTTATTGACTGACCCTGTTTTCTGTGCACAGGCTGGGATCTATTGGTTGCTGCTAATGGACAACTATGCTGCTAGTTTCTCTCTGGTTATCATCTCCTGCATCATGTGCATCTGCGTCATGTACATTTATGGTAAGAGAAAAAGCCTGAATCAGAATGAGTGTGAAAGGATGTTAAATGGCGTCATGCTCTTTTTTCTGAGATGATCAAAACAGCAATTTGATGCTCTACTTCCGTGAATGTAAGGTTTATCTGAAGACCTAACCAACATCTAGCCACATCCCAGCTTCTTTTAAAGAGACAGTAACAGACAAAGTCGTCAGAGGAAGTTGATGTTCGTCTTTTTAGGTTGAGCAATAGAGAAAAGGGAAAAATTCAGATATATACAAAGAAAAGGACTTGTCACTTCCCTGTTTAGTCATTTTATGAAATTACAGTCATTATTTTTCATTGGTTACATAATTTTCTGTGATGGAACTTACTTTATACAGTAAAACAGGAAACTCAATTTGTAAAAAGCAGAGATACTGAGCAGTTCTGCTCACAGTGCTGCATGCAGGCATTTTTTCAGTATGTGTTTGTGACAAACTTTTGTGCAAGCTCAGCATACTGAAATAGCTGCAGGGCTGGATAAACACAGTTTTGCTCCTGAGGCTACAGATTGTGACACTGTTGAAACATAAAGCGTGCACGTGTGTGCAAGAAATAGTGGTGATAATATCAAGTATGAATAGACTGATTTGCAAATATGTAATCCAAGATGGTATTCTGGCAATTCATCTAAATACAGACTCTTGATCCAAATCAAAACAGTTTTTTTTGTTTTATGTACTTTCAACATAGACATTAATTCAAAAATTAATTCAAAATCAAAAATTATGAAAAAATAGTTTTTTCCATATGTATATTTTTTTAGGCTTGGTGCGTATGTTGTTATTGGAGCCAGCTTCAAGTAGACACTCAATAAACTGCAGGTAGTTTTAGCATTAATTGTTGGCATTGCCTCATATTTTTAGATCAGGGGTTGCTATAAAGGTAAATGTGTTGCAAAACAGGAGAGCTTGTAGAATGTGATGTGAGAGCTCGAAGGAAAAAAAAAATTACTTGCATGTAAAAATATTTCACTTGAATAAAAAAAGAACATGTGAAAAAAAATTGATGTCATAAATGGAGGAAAAAAATATGAACCAGTAGAGAAAAAAATATGTACTAGAAGAAAATGTTCACATGCGTTATCTGAAGGTGAAGTCACAGAAAAAATATTCACAAATGTGTAAACTGATATTTACAAAAATAAAAAAGACAGCTGCAAATGTGTGGCCCAACATTTACTCACGGGTGTTTTTTTTTAATATTTCTGGCTGTGTGATTACTCTGTGATTACATTTGAAATCTGCAACTACAGCTACACACTAGTTTTCTTGTGTGAATCTGCGATCAGTTTTGCATCGCATTTTTCTCTGTAGCAAAACAAATATTTATTGATAACACCCATCACTGATTGCAAAAAAACTTGAGCAACCTTTATAAGATAAGAATAATCCATGGATCTTTATAGACATAATGTGTTCGGGTTAAATCTTTTCACTCAATCTTTGCTGTGTGGTTCCTTTTTGTTGCACTTAGAAGGGGTGCGGACATACAGTAGTTTTTTTTTTTTTTCATGATAACTTCACTGTAGCATTCTGTTCAAATTTGCAGAATACACACTGTTATCAAAGTGAACTTCTTAGATAAAGGTTTAATGAATGACCCTGGGAAACGTACCAAAATCTATCAGTAAGTAAGACTGACTTGAAAGTCTTGAAAATAAAAAGAGGATGATGAAAATCAAAGTTCTGCCATCTAGAAAATCACACAAAACTGAAGCTCTATGAAGTCAAATCAACTGTAGCCTGTTTTCTTTACAAAAACACCACATTACACAACTGCCTCCAGTTATGATGACATCATAACCCCCCACTGAGCTGGTGGTAACTTAAGATGTGACTTCACTCATAGTTTGTATTTAAACAAATCTCCAGGGAACAAGTTCATGACCCCACTGCTGGATGACCGAATACATATTCACATGTACACAGAGGCCCTGATTGACTAAGATCCCATATGAAATGTGCCAAATTGTGTGTGCAGACTAAAAGGATGCACCTGTAAAAAGTGCACATGTTGTAGGTGATCTACTATGATTGTGTGTACAAAAGTTGTATCGACCACGCTATTGAAATGAGGATTAAAGAAGAAAGAGTCACCGTATTTAATTTTGATGTGTATGATCATTCAGATTATCATTGGTTGGATCAATCTCAAAGTTAAGCAAGTAGAGCATCCTCAGCCGTACTGTACTTCTATAATCTGCCCTCATGTGTTTTGCAAAATGTTTGTACTTCACCATTACCTTTTGTTTTCATTGCAGGCCACACGAACTACTTTAAAGATGTTGAGATGATGCTGGGCTTCCCTCCTCCTCTCTTCTTCAAAGTGTGCTGGAGATTCATCTCCCCTGTCATTATCTCTGTAAGTGAACACACACTCACACAAACACAGCTGCTTATGTAGGACAGCAGTCACAGTTATTAAACCCATAATCAAAATGTAACCGAGGTGCTCCTGTCTGCGGATAAATTAACATGTTTAGAGATTTGATTGCTGCTGGAAACAAACCACAGTTGATTGATGGGGCTCTAAACTTTCCTGTGCTGACACATTTCTAGAAACATGACCTACATTTGAGCAGCAATCAGCACTAATCTGTTTGGCTACACTTAGTTTCCAGTACAGAAGTCTAAAAACAAATCTTTCTGTCTGGGAAATGGACACATGCAGCTGCTATCAATGGTATTTCCCAAGCAGGCGGTGGCATTAGCACACTAAGCTGCTGGGCCAACCAAGAAACGCATTGTTATGGATTACTGGTCAGATTTCAGACACTTTTGTTCTTGCTTCATTTCACGACACTGATTAATGCCTTGCTCTCCAGGGCCTCAGCTGGAACTGTGACCCAGCTCGCTGTCAGGAACACTCATGACTCACAATCATAATTACCAGCAATTTATAATATGAAACCCACTGCAGTGTGCTGCAGCCTGCAGAGGGTTCATCTGCACCTACACTCACTGATTTGTTGCCTCTCTGCACAGTTTGTGTACAGAATGTATACAGTTTGATGAGCTGTTATTGATTTAATGTGAATGTCCATGGTCCTGTGATTTATTTTGAATGGTATCTTTGCCTTTGGTTTATTGTGTGTGACACCTATTTATGAAACATTTCTGACACACAGTTATGGATTTTTGTGTTTTAATCCAACCCAGTCTGATGTTATTTGTTAAAAACTTTAAAACAACCACAGTTGACCATAGTGCTGTACAGGAGAAAATGAAATACATTGCAGCTCACATAAGAAAAAAAAACACAACATGTAAAATTACAGAATCATTTTAACCCTGTGGTGCATAGTGGTCACTACAGTGGACACCTATTTAGAAGTGATCTACTCCTAAATTCAATGGTTCATTTGGTGGAAATTCATATCAACCTGTGTCAGGATATTTTTATTCTTCTTAGGGCCTGAATACATTTTTTCAATTTTTTTTCCAAACATATATACATTTTTGAACATGTTATAGACAAACATGGGTGAATAAGCTTATAAACTATAAATTAATCTGTGTTAAAATGGATGAAACAGAGCTAAAAAGTTTTGCAAAACATTAAAAAAAGATTATTCATGAAATACCCCAAAAAAAGAAAAGAAAAGAAGTCAAACAAAGAAAAAAAGTCATATTTACATTACAAATATTTGAAAAAACAAATTGGAAAACTATTTTTCATGCCTTAATACGAATAAAAACACTCAAGGGGAAAATCCTGACACCGGCTTTCATAATTCATGCATAAGAGGGTGAAAAGATGTAATTATAAACATAAGTAAAATGAAAAAAGACACAAAAAGCAATCAATAAGTTAAACTTATAAATAAAATCAAACAAACAGAAGACGACTACTGTGAGTCAAAGGCCAGGGAAAAGAGATGGGTCTTGAGAAAGGATTTTAAAACAGGAAGAGAAGTGGCCTGTGTAACGTTCTGGGGAAAATTGCTCTGGAATTGTTTTGGAGCCACAGTAGCAAATGCACAGTCCCCTCTGAGCTTCCATTTGATCTGAGGGACCTTTAGGAGTCGCTGATCATCTGACCTCAGTGTGCAGAGGGAATTTTAAAATCAATTCTTACTTGCATGGGCAGTCAGTGTAGTGAGGCAATGTGGTTGTATTGACATGTGCCTGTCCAAAGAGGTGCAGCTGCATTCTGTACCATGCAGAATGCAGTTGCACCCCTACCATGGATTATTGCCTCTATTTACAGAACTGACTTTATTTTGTCCAGGTGCCTCAAATGGAATCAGCCTGGTTTTATGACAGCCCCAACCTGACTGTGAAGCTTAAGCTCCAGGTCCATTCTAACACATACATTTATGATTGACTGTTTGGTATACTGGACCAAGGGACCCAGATCCACAGATGTAGGGTCCCAGTGATGCCACCAAAAATGATCACTTCTGTCTTTTTATCATTAAATTTTATGAAGTTCAGAGCCATCCAAGCCTTTATGTCATCAAAACACTCAAACAGCAGTGGAGCAGAGTGCTCATTCTTTTTTTTAAGAGGCACATAAATCTGACCTTCATCTGCGTGACAGAAAAATGTAATGTCTCCTAAGTATTGAGCAAATACAGAGAGAGGAGAGGGCCTAGAACTGAGCCTTGTGGGACTCCACATGAGAGTGAAGCAGAGGAGGAAACAGTAATCAAGGATTATTACTCTAATGAAAGTTTTTTTTTCCACCCTGTGTTTAATAAAAGCCATTCTCCCTGTGCTCTTGCAGATATTAGCAGTTGAAGGTAAAACTCCTCACACATTTACCACCTCTTTTGTGTCCCTGCAGTTCATCCTGATCTTCACAGTCATCCAGTACAAGCCCATCACTTACAACGACTACGTGTACCCCGGCTGGTCTCTGGCTATAGGCTTCTCCATGGCTCTGTCCTCAGTGGTCTGCATACCCATCTACGCCCTGTTCAAGATCTCCAGGTCCCCAGGAGCCACTTTCAGAGAGGTAACACGCTGCTGCTTCTGCATGTAAATTCTGTTTTGAGTTACTTTATCGTCAGCATAGAGAACAGCTGCTTGCTGCCAGCTCATACACTTTTTCTGGATCAATCTGTGCATTCATATGTAGCACCATAAGGCATCTCGAGATACTTTGCATAGAGTATGTCTACGGGGAACTCCTCACAGTAAAGTTTACAGAAAGTCAATTTTAACGATACACAAGCTCTGGGCAACAGTCAGGATGAGAAATACACACAAACCTCCAGAAACAACACTCACCAATGAAGAGCCATCTGTGCAGGAAAACATGGCCAAGAGTCGACAGATAAATACACTGATAGACAGACAAGCTGAAGTATATGCTGAGGATGGATATTTTTAGTGAAAATACTAATGAATGGTCACTACTGACCATAAATTGTTTATTCAAATAGTTTCCTGTGCAGTGGTGTGGCCCTGAGTTTAAGACCCCCTGCTCTACAGACATAAGGATTTAGGGATCTGTTTAATGATTGTGCAAAATTTTTGAAGGTAGATATGCTATAGGATTGGATATGATACTAAAATCAGGGGTCTCATACTCAAATTACCTGCGGACCAGAGGGTCTAGTCTTGTTACAAGACCTGTGAGCAATTCTTCTCAGGAAACTGGGATACATTTGCTCTGAGGGAGGTGCGGTTGAAACCCTTAGTATGGCTTAGAGATGGATTTTCTTGAACTATTTAACACTAAAAGAAGTTGCAAAAGAGAGGTGGAATATGTTGTAAACAGTAGGAACAGCTTCATCTTTGTTCAACTTAATCAAACACATATCTTGATATACTTTTGAAGCTGCGTCACTCTGCTGTCTGGAAGCAGGGGAGGCGCAAAGCATGGTCTGCATGTGGACTGTTGTGTCTCCTAGCAACAGAGAGCTGTCTGTGGATGCCTGTCTGTAAATCATGCCAGGGAAAATACAGCTGTGTTCACTTAAAAATTCTGCCAGGGTATTTAAACTTATGAACACAACTGGATATATCGGCAAAAATCTGCCTATCCTTGTTCTCATACATACCTGGCAACCCTGGCTAGACTGAAAGATGGAGCAGTACACGTTTGTGTTAAGCAGCTGGAAATTTAGCTGGACTTAAGTTTTGTTGAGAGGAAAAAATGAGAGGAACTTCATAGTCAGATGCAAATTGTGTTGATGAGGGTCTTTTTTAACTTGGATCAATTAAGACTGGATTTCAAGAATTATAGCTCTCGTCCTCGATCGAACCAGATGTGTATTTATTTTTTTTAAAAAGCATTTTTGATGGATTCAGTGGCTGCAGGAAAAAATGCCCCTGTCGACAATTTCATATTTGACATTCATACAGAGACCATGTGCCAACTCAGAGTCACGAGGAGAAAGGATATAATAACCTACTTTGTTGGGAGTCAGGAAAAGTCTTTATAATCAGTATTGCAACACATTACTGTTGACATGGAGTAATAAGCAAAGTAATAGTACTACTTTTAAAATGAGTATTTTTTGAAAGGTCCTTTTTTGCTAGTAGCGGGCCAAACTGCCCAAGGAGAACATGCAAACTTTGAAGAAAGGGCCCAGCTCTTTGACAGGGATTTTAATGAGAATCTTGCTATGGGGCTCATCTTTGCACTACCTTGGGGCACAGACAGAGAAGTCCGAATGAAATATATCTGTGTGCTGCTTTATAATGGTGTTGGATCCCAGGCTAAAATAACCCAGTTATGTGACATCAGAGTGTCTTTTTGTTGTGCTTTGGGTCATGTGTGTTGACTTCACTTTTGTCTGTCTAGCTAGAAAACAGACACTAAAAATTCCCGGCGCATTGTGAAACCATGTTCTATGGCACCAAAAATCTTCTAAATGTTCTCCAGTCACCTGTTAGAAAATAATTATGAAACTGTTCACGGCCTCAGAAATTAGGATGTGAAATAATAAATGAAACTTGTATATAAATCTGATTGATATGTCACTGTGACTCTCTCTGCCTCAGCGGTTGAAGAACGCCTGCAAGTCACATCCAAAGTGGGGCCCTGCCCTGCAAGAGCACCGAACAGGCCGCTACGCCCCCATGGCCTCTGAAGACACAGTGGAGGCTCGTCCCCTCAAAGAGAAGGAGGAGCTGAAGGAAGAGCAGAAGGAGGAAGAGAAGGAAAAGGAAAAGGAGAAAGACAAGGAGAAGAAGGATGAGATCAGCCTCACCATCCAGGGAAGCAACGGCTCCACCAACACACACAACAACCCCAACCCCAGCGCATAGACGGCACTCTGCCCTGTCAGCGCCACCATCTCCTTTTCTCCCTCTCCCTTCTCCTCCATCCTCTCCCCACTTTCTCACAGTCCTCTGTGGGGGAGATCCCATTCGCTGGAGACCTTTACATATTGTAAGGGCTTATTATATCTATCCTAACCTCTTCTGTCTATCTGCGTGTTGTCTCTCGATAAACGAAGAAAAAAAAATACGAAAGGAAGAAAAAATTGGTCATCATCCAAAAGATTTGT